>JACXGI010002176.1:21540-41047 GCA_016801175.1 Esox masquinongy
CTACACCGTGGATGAAGACCAGTGGGCCAGTTCCAGTGGCAGCCATACATGCTATGCTCTTTTTGAGGCTCACAAGTGGTCATTCATTCCTACCTCTGTAATTCCTACCTGTAAGAATATTGTTTCCTTCTTTTTCCATTTTTCTTCCCCTTATGGTAAGCATTCTTTGGTCATCTACCGTAGAGAGATTCCTTGGCCTACCAGGCCATTTGCAGTTACCCACCTGACTAAACAAAAACCCCTGTCAAACCAATTGTCACAATGGATTTTGTGGTTTGAAAAAAGGAGTCTACATATTATATGTATAATTTCTAAATGGTACAGTCAAGATGTGCACAAATATATTTCGCTTGGTTCAAAGTTGTCAGTTACCTAAAATGTATATAACACGTTTTTGTCTGTTAAAACATAAGCACGGTGACTTTTGTCCTACTGTATATTCAGTGCATCCTTCAATTTTTCCATTTTATTCTTCATCAATCTACACACAATACCCCATTAATGATCAAGCCATTTATGTAAAATAAAGAACAGAAATATCACATTTACCTAACTATTCAGACCCTTTGCTATGACAGTAGAATTTGAGCTCAAGTACATCTGGTTTGCATTCATTACCCATCAGATGTTTCTACATCTGCATTGGCGTCCACCTGTGGTGAATTCAATTGATTGGACATGATTTGGAAAGGCACACACCTGTCTATATAAGGCTCCACAGTTGTCAGTGCCTGAAGGTTTCCAAGAATACAGTAACCTCCATTATTCTTAAATGAAATTAATTTGAAATCACTAACAGTCTCCCCTAAGCTGGCCGTCCGGCCAAACAGAACAGACTCAGTCAGGAAGGTGGCAAAGAACCCGATGGTCACTCTAACAGAGCTCCAGAGTTCTGGTGCGGAGTTGAAAGAACCTTCCAGAAGGACAACCCTCTCTGCAGCACTCCACCAATCAGGCATTTATGATAGAGTGGCCAGACGGAAGCCACTCCTCAGTAAAAGGCAAATGACAGCTCGCTGAGGGTCTCTTAGGTGCCTTTTGGCAAACTCCAAGCGGGCCGTCATGTGGCTTTTGCTGAGGAGTGGCTTCCATCTGGCCACTCTACCATCAAGGCCTGATTGGTGGAGTGCTGTAGAAATGGTTGTCCTTCTGGCCGGTTCTCCCATCTCCATTGAAGGACAGTTTAGTTAGCTAGCTACGTGATTCGGAGATGGTTATCAACTGCACTGATATTAAAACATTGTGAAACCAAATAACTGGAGTATGGAATAGCTGGGTTCCTTCACCAGGGGGAAGATAAGATTTTTCCAGCAGTTAGCGCTCGGGGTGACCGAGAAAGCCCTAAATTACTCTGCTGCATCTTGTGTGATTATTTTGGGGGCGTAAGTAAAGATCAGACATGGAGAAAGAGCCTGTTTTCTGGTCACATTGCACCCTAGCAACTACACAGGCCTACAACAAGGGGTTGAGGGTATTTGTGTGAGAATAAGAGTGCGTGTGTATGCCCACAACAGATATTTCATAGTACACAGTAGACTATTTTGTAAATGCTGTGAGCAGTGTGTTTGTTGTTTGTATACGAAGCGCAGCTAGTTCAGCCAGGGACCCGGAGTGGGCATTGGCTCAGCGATGCGTGAGTCGAGGTCGGGATTGCTCCTACCACAGTCTCATGATTTCCTAATCTAATATAGCGGCCTATTTAAGTTAGTCAGGGGACTCACTCAGTATGCTGCTCTGCTGGTCGTCTTGCATGCGGCTGCTAAATTCACCCACCACCACAACCTCCACCTGTTTGGTTCTGTTTCCTTCTGCGTGGGGGGATTGGTACTTCATAACTTGCTTATTGCCATAGGTATTGCTATTATAATATTGCAGTACTAATGTTGTTATGAGTAGTATTGTGTACATAATCATGTGATGGTAATGAGTTAAACCGAAGGAACAGAACCTAACGGCAGTGTGTATTGATGTGTATTGTTGTGTGTCACTCTAATAAATAGTCAAACCAAAACATGGCTTTTCCTGTTTGAACCATAGGTATTGCTAATAATAATATTACTGTGTTAATGTTGTTAGTAGTAGTATTGTATCCACAAACATGGGATTGCAGTGAGTTACCACAAAGGGGTAGAGCCTAACGCCAAGTCCTGCTTGAAGTTTAGTTGGTTAAGTGGTAACCAATCTGATACTATAAGTACACCAAATGTAAATCATATTCAAATTATTGTGATAACCAAATCCAGATTCATTTGGATTTATGTTGAACATACCAAATTCTCTCCATCTAAATTCATATCTTATTACATTCTTATTCATTGGACTTTGAATGAAACACATACTTTCTCTATTTTTTCTACAACTGTTTCAACTGTATCAATACTTTATCAATAAAGCATAGACCCAATTACACTTCTAGTCATTTGAAACCCCCTATTCATTTCATAGCTTTTAGTTCATTTCAGTGTTTCTTATAGACAGACTTACTCATGACCCAGCTGTTTCCTTTTAAAGTATCTGAATTTTACCAGTAATACATACTGTATCTACAGTATATATTGTTATTATACTATCACAGTAGGTCTGGGGCATTACATATCCTTAAAGCTGAATAGCAATACATCAAACTTATAGTAATTGTTTGATTTTGACTTCAAACTTACTGTCCTAATAATTACTGAGGGCACTGTGTTTCCTTTACTATATGCCTGAGGACAATGAGCCATTTTCACCATTGAAATCTGTTAAAAAGAAACGTGTTAAATAATGGCCATCAATATTGCCTGTAGACAGAAATATGTGTTACTTGAATTGTTGCCTTTGGCCAGAATGGATTATATGTAGTAATACAGCATTTACATCTCTCCTAGTCTTTCTAGCAATCAACAGAATAGTCACTGCTGTGTAACTATGAGTTGAGTGAGCCAAGTTTCACACTAGAAAGATTATAAAATGCCTGCACCCCCGCTCCGTCCCAACACACACACACACACACACACACACACACACACACACACACACACACAGCAACCACACATGGCATAGATAAAATCCTGCAAAAGGCATTAGCAAATTGAATTTTAAACAAAAATCTTAATTCAATTTAGGGCATGGCTAAAATATCCAATTTGCCTTTTGTTTAGTTTTGCATGCATAAGCTTTATAGCAGTTAGAATGGACTTAGCTTATTAATTTCCTACCAATTTATTATCTGCTCGATAATGACATTTCAGTTTGAATACGCAAAAAATGGAGATATGCTAAAATGCATAATAAGGCCAGTTAATTGTGAATTGTTAATTTGGAAATGAGCCAATTAGATATTCATTTTAAGCTGCAACACCAAAGAAGCATACATGTTAGCATGAAGTTTAGTTTACCTTAAAGTTTACTAAACACAACCAGGACAACAAGGCATTTATCAGTGGAACTAGAAGCTTCATAAAATCAGATTGACAATTCCTATCTGCACTAACTCTGACTAACTAACTTGATGCTGTGGTCAAATCTACAACTCTGCTCCCAGGCCCAGTCTCTGGAGGTGTTGCTCTGTTTAGCCTTTGTGTGTTTGGGGGTGGGGGGGTGGGTGTAAGATGTTGTTTTCAGAGCAGCAGGTTTCACATGACCCTTGTGACACCATATTTGCACATACTACATTTAGAGTTCACATATTACCAAATCTTCACATTTTTGTCTTCTGTGCCAACATACCACGTATATATTTCACTTTTTTTCTTCTTAAGGGAAAGAGGGAGAAGAGGTGGACAGGGGAGATATTGGAAGGCAGATTGGGGGAGAAAGGGGCCAGAGCCCAAGAGTCAGTGCTGTCAGGATAATTCACGGCACTAGCACCACTTGCACTAAGAGAAAAATAGAATTACCTCGGGAAGCAGAAATCAGCTAACACCTGCTTAGAAGGGAGCCCTTGGGAAAGACAGAGGGGTGAGTTAGGAGAACGGTGAGAGCATGCAAGACTGCACTGCCGACTGCCAGGTAAAGAGTAAAGGGACGTATTGTTCAATCATGTAGCATGCTGAATATAGTGGTTTACTAGTGCCTTGGTAGCCGGGTGGACCATGGGCTATCAGAAGTCCAAAATGTTCCTTGTCTCTCAGAACTGGGGCCCATATACTGAGGGCCGGACAAAACAACGGAAACACTACTATATCACAATTACAAATGCAGCACCAGAGGTCATAATTAGGTTGATTGCCAATTATCAGTACATATGTATCAGCCATAAAATCGGTCTGACAATTAGCCCTTTGATACTTGAGGCAACTAACAGGGTACCAAAGAGGCCAAATAGTGCACAAAAACTGCTACATTATTCAACATGTCCACAGGTGTCGTTTCAAAAATCATGTCAGCATTATATTGAAAATAGACGATTTGCATTGGCAAAGAGGAACAGTGGCCGCAAGTCTAAGCCGATCAAGAGGGATAGACGGACACTAATCAGGATAGTTGCTCAATGCCCCAAAAGCATAGCCTTGAAAAATAAACACAGTATTGAATCTGCACCTCTGTGATCCAGGCCAATGCACAAAGACTCATAAGTTGGTGTGAAGAGCACATAACCTGGACAATGGAAAGAAGCAATAGGCCTGCTGAGTCATCTTTCCCCTTGTTTAGGAGATCCACACAGGTTTACATTTGGAAATAGCCCAATAATACCTTCAGCCCACAATCTGCTGCCAACTGTTAAACCTGCTGGAGGATCCGTAATGGTGTGGGCAGCCATCTGGTGAGGGTCATTGGGTCAGATGATTGCTCTGCATGGTCATATAATGGATGGTCATATAAATTAGGCATTTTTACAGGACCAGGTGCAAACACTGTTCCGTCATGATGTTCTTGTATTCCAGGATGATCATGCCACCGTAAACAATGCTTAAGAAATTCTGGAGTGGTTTCATGAACACCAGGATCATGTCAAACACATTACACGGCCTCCACAGTCACCAGATCTGAACATTATTGAACCTTCATGTGAAGTCCAGGAAGTAGATTTCCACGTCCTTCATCCCTCAAAGAACTGGAGGATTTTCTTCTTGAAAAATGGCCCAATATCCAAGTTAAAGACTTGTATGACTGAAATCCAAAAAGGACTGTAATTGAAGGCGTTACTCCTTATTAGGTCCTTGAAGTTGATATATTGTTAGGTTTTTCCGTTATTTTGTCCAACCCCTGTAAGTAGCAAGAAAACCATACCTATTATAGGATGGGGATATTCAACTGGTGGACCGTGGGCCAGATCTGGATGCTATATCATTTAGAATGGCCCTTTGATCAATTAAGACTAGTAATTTGAGAAAGTTTGACGGTCAGTGCCAAAATGAGTTCCTTGTTCAATCTATTTTCCTGTAGTCCAGTCCATTAAGTGCTGACAATCAATATCAGAGTAACCTCTCTGTCTGAGATACTGGAAATTTCTTCTCTCTGTGTATTAGCCGCCACAAGAAAGCCAAAGCAACAAGACAAAATGGTTTATGGTTCATAGCATAGGTTCATAGCATAGGTTATATTTGTATGATACTTTCAACCACTTGAAATTACTTAAGTTGGCACTACAGGGGATGAAGAAACAATAATTGAAATGATTCAAACGGAGTGCTTTTCAAAAAATAAATGTATTCTTTTATTCTCTGATTTGAGCCCAAACCAAAATGTTACATTTGCTTACATTACATAATTATGTTGTGTCATCATCAATCAGCACAGATCACCCCAGTAATGTCAGAGGTTTTGGATGAACTGAAATTTATTTTTTAAACATGATTTGATGAGTTTAATCCCCCCTCAGAGGTGATGCTGTTTGATTGGGACCCATTCCCTTCACAGAGAAACTTCTCCTCAAAAGTCTACTCAGCTGAGTTTTGCAGTGCATAAAAGGTTAAAAAGAAGTCAAAGAAAATGATTAAGAAATATTGAAATGTAACACATGCATAAAAGGCCTTCAAGCGCTATGTAGGGAGGCGGTTAGAGCATTGGAAAGATCTGTCACTCTGTCCTTTCTGACATTTAACTCTGAATTCTCCTGCAAGTTGTGCTGGAAATGAGTGTCTGCTAAATGACTAATGTCAATGAAGGTGAGCCTGTCTGATAGGTAGCCTGCCAGAGCAGTGAGATGTTGCAATGGATAATAGTTATACTGTGCTAGTCATAATAATAATTGCCATTGAGCATATAAGCATAGTTGTCCATAAGTGATTAAGATACATCCATCATGATCTGTCCTAAAATAAGCACTAGGGTTCTCGAGTGTCTTAACCTACTGCCTCTGCTGTACATGCACTGCTGCAGTGTGGGTTTCAATCTGACCCACTGCTTTCAGGAATACCTCTATCTTTCACCACTTTCCTGTCCAATGAAGCATAAATTTGCTTAAAAAATATATCTAAAATAGGCACTAGGCTTACACAGTTCGGATGCAATTTTGGTGATTTTAATATTTTATGATAATTTTTCTCTCCAGATCATTGGGTTTAGTCACCCGAATTTAGGACTTTCTGGAGTTCCGAAAACACCAGCATAAATTAGATGTTTCGAACCCTGAAGGCTGATTGGCTGAATGCTCCACACCCTGAGCCAGGTGCAAAAAAATGATCAGTGTTAAATAGTAATAATCTAACAACAACAACCTCAGGGGTTTGTGGTACATGAGAAACTAGCTTTGGTATATCAACAATATAACATACATCAGGGTGCCTTATTGCTTATGTGTAACATTAGAAAAAATTATAATGGAGACATTAGTTTGGACCATTGATTAGATTAGGCTTATACAATTAGATTGCCTATACAATGAATCCTTATTTTCCTCATTGGTCATTGTATGGTATATTGGGAGTAGACGACTAATCTGGAAGTAATAACTCCATAACACTCCAAACGATCTGTAATCAGAAGCCCTCCTCCTATATTCTAAAACAGCAGAGTGCAAAGGATGCTTGAATTGACACATGATCAACCCAGTGAAAATACCTAACTCCTTCTCAGCTCTGCCTCACAGTGCTCTTAACATCGTTGCCCCTCGCCTTGTTGTACCTTGCCTTGCATCGTCTGATGTGTCTAGGCGTTATGAATTTATCTAGTGCATATTAGGGCAGGCCTGGTCTGAGCACTTCATCCTCTGGACATCTTCCTTCCACAAAGAAGCAGCAAAAGCCAAAGATCTCTTCCTCGCAACACAGCGGGAGGGAAGCCAAGAGTTCTCTCATTGTGTGGCTAGGATGAAACCAGGGCTAATTTGGTGTCGCAGCAAGCTGCTAGCTCTTTTACACAAAAGCCCTGTTCCCTCGACAACAGCATTAGCAAACCCTATGCTAGCTCGCATGTGTGCTGCACACTCGTACACACACACACACACACACACAAAAACAAAAAAAATCTTCATCTTGCTCTGAGTGAAACAAACACTCTGGTAGACCAACGAGACGGCTTCAGCCTCTATGATTACATATTTGGGTATTTCTTTATCGAAGGAGGCAACAGAGCACCATTAGAAAAGAGCAATCGATGGAGAGCCATTTAATCTTTTCACCACTACACCGAGCCAGGCTGAGAGCATAAGAGGGTCTTGTGTAGGGAGAAATTGACAATATTACTAACCGCTGTCTTGGACCAAAGGTACATTAAAGCTCATTGTCTGGCTGAAATGGGAACGAGTAAGTACGGTCTCCATATTCAACAGGATTCGAGAGTGAGGCTGTCTTTATATGTTCACCGTACTATTGTCGATTGTCACCTGAGGGAGGGCGACCAGAAAGTGTATTATAATGTCAGCCTTCCCTTGATGGATTTGCCAGAGATGAGGCTGGATGAAGTCATTTTATTGTTGCCCTGGGGACTAAATGGGTTTCAGCAACCTAGCGAAGGCCATTCAATATTTAATACCTAATTAAATATGATATTAATAACAAATGTATATTTCATTTATCTTCAAACATATGCTATATTTTTGAATTCATGTCTTTGGAATGTGATTATGATAAACCTTAAATTTATGCTCAGTGTTAAAAAGTTACACAAATCAAGTCTCCTGATGCTATTAGCAACTTTCTGTCTCCTCCAGGCTGTTTGGTTTGAATTAATGCCTTGTTGCCTCAGAAGAGGGTATCTGTCTCTCTTCTATCTTGCAGTATGTGTTAATCTGGGAGAATGATCTGGAAGCAAGTAGCAGACTACTCTACCAGTCCAACAGCAGTGTACTACACACCCTGATACCAACGCAGAAACAAACATGTAGACGCGAGTAGGCACACTGTCTGACAGAGCCTACCCGGGTACATCTTTCATGGTGGTGATGTTCATTTATTCTTCAGCGATATTACACGTCACGGTCCGCGGCAGAGCACCACTGGATAAGGAGTCGAACAAGGCCAGCAGCATAGCACCGCATCCCACTGACTGGTTGCCTCTGAAACTAAGAGGGGTCAGTCGGGGTCAGTCCCAGGATGGCAGACCAGATGCTGCAGGGAGTGGTGTTGGCGAGACATCAGGGTGCACTGTTCCCTCTGGTTTGATGGTCAAATCCCACTGTTAGAGGATGATTGATCTACCCTCCAGAGTTTCCGGGACAGTTAGCATTTTCTGTGGTTATACATGAGAGTTTAGTTTGTCCTGGGTGGCCTCAGGGCAGGCGGTCGTAGCGTCAGAGGGTTTTAGACTCTTCTCCTCCTTTTCTTCCTGCATCTTCTTTGTCACGTCACAGTCTCCATTCCAAACATTCCTCTGTGCAGAGCAGCTCATCTGTGGCTCTCTCATTCTCCCCCTGACGAGGTTTGATTGGAGTCAGGTGTGCCTTGTCAAAAGGTGGCAGCTATGCTTTGCTCTAGGGGCCCATTTTTCGTCTTTTTGCCACGAGGTTCTCACAGGGAAATATGCCCAACGCTGATACAAGAGAGGTCAAAGCGTAACACTGTGAGTCTCACAGGTTCACATTATAAAACTGTGAATCTCCCTGTTCTTATGCAGGGTCACGTCAGAAAACTGTGACTCTCCCTGTTCTAATGCAGGGTCACGTCAGAAAACTGTGACTTGCTCATTTGAAAAGTGTGTTAGTCCATATTCAAAGAAACTAACCAAAACTTTTCTTGACCTCAGAAAAATGCAACTCTCATGTTCCCACACAAGTATGTAAAGTAGTTTTTAAAAAAAGAATGCCAAAATTAAACCCCCAAAAGTGATACTTCACGCAGTGGCAAGACCTGATTGCCTGGCTCCCAGAGTTCACGCTGCAAACTGATTGAAATAACTTTTGAATTTGTGATGAGAGGGAAGAAAGACCGGAGTCGAAGCTTATTACTTTCATTTTCAGACCTTATCAGCCCTCTCACACGTCTTTTATATGCTGTAGTCCCATGTATTATCCCCTAAAGCAATTTTTGGACACCTTTTTATGGGAAGACCTTCGCTGAGTTCAAGCACCTCCATGGTACTAAACTGGAGCTTACTGGAGTTGAATGCAAATGTCTTCTGCTCGCTGGCAGATGAATGTGTGAGACTGTGTGAGAGACTCTGTGTGTGTGTGTGTGTGTGTGTGTGTGTCTAGGCTGGCAGGGAGGCCTTCATTTCCTCTCGTCATTTCTTTACTCATCACTGACACTGCTCCTGATCTCCACCCTCTAATTCTCCAGCTTATGAGCACACAAGTCCCTACAAAGCTCCCACTCCGCCCGCCACCTCCCAGCCTCCCAGAGAGACTTGAGTCAGAGGTGGGGGAAGTGGGGTGCACTGGAGAAATGAAAAGGGATTGAGGGTGAGTGACAGAAAGACAGAGGAGGCACATGGGGGAAACAGAAAAACGAACAAGTTAAAAAAAGACGAGAGAAGGCAGACAGGGAGAGTAGGGAGGCATTGAGTCTCCGGGCCAAAGATAAAGGACAGAGGCAGACAGCCTCTGATGGAGATGTTGTACAGATGTGTCGCACGAATCCAGATCTGCAGTCAGTCTCCGACAGGCTCCAAGCTCTCGCTCTGCCACGGAGAGCCCTCGTCCTGCTCTTCCCTCACCCCCTCTCTGTCTCTCACTCCTTATCTCACCATCTTTACTACCCGTTTCTTCACATGTCCTCTTCTCTCCGGTCCGCAATGCTCCGTCTCACCCCTCCCCGCGGTCTTCCTGTGTGACGCGTCCTCGTCTCCCTCTTCCCTCTCCAGGGGCACGCTAATGAATTTTGGGCACTTTGCAGCCACAGATGGCGAGGCGGACAGCCACTGCTGGCTTCAGGGCACCTTCTGCCTCTGCCTTTTCAATAAGGATGGCCCCAGCACACCGCATTCAAACAATACTGTTTTCCTTCAGCTAACTCACCCTCTTCCGGCTTTCCTCTCTCCTTTTCTTCTTTCCCTTTACCCATTGGCTGTTGCTCTCTCCATCCTGCTTCTTTATCTCTCACTGGTCATCTGGTTAAATCCAAAGACCTGTCCAAGCAACCTTGGAGGCCTGGAACTGCTCTACCCACAGTCACCTTGCTCCTAAGAAAGTCCATAACAATATGGGTTCTTTCTATACTTCCTTTTTGCACTCTATTTTTGTATGAATTTGACCCCACCTATTCTCTGCCTTATTAATCACCCTGAAGACTTTGCCCTTCTTTGCCCTTAATTCAAAATGTCTACTTAAAATATGGAATTGTTTTAAAATGGGCATACCATGGATCATTTAGCAATTTGATTTGACATTTTATAGCCTATGTAGTTATACAAAAACAATTATAGAACAGCATTTGATATGCCTAATATGGTTTCTAGGAACACATGGTAAAAACATACCTAGAAAGGCTAACAGATAAGTATTTGTGGAATGAGTTTTGAAGTGCATTTCCTATACCTGAGAGATAAAGAAAAATCTCACTCATCTCTTTATCTGTTAAAAAATCTCACTCTTCTCTTTATCATCTTTAGAAACGTTGTTTTTTCTGGCATGAGTGGTCTGCCATTTTTACCATTTCTTTACAGCAATGTTACTTAGCTTACCTTTTGATGAATACCGAAACAAGTCTGTAAAACTATAAAACCACAAAAATCTTTGTATTCCAGAAACTCCACCGAGTCTAAATAATTTATTTGTTTGCAGCTTCAACCATTAGGTTCCAGCATTTGGTTTTGTGACAAAACAACTAAAAAAGGCACTGGTTTCCCTGAATGAATTTGTATGTACACTGTTAAAAAATTCAGGGAACATGTAATCATCACAGTATTACACCAAGTCAATTTAACTTCAGGGATATCAATCTGTCCAGTTAGGGAGCATAAGCAGTAGTGAATTGTAAATCATTTTTTTCTATTTCAAAATAGGTCCGCCTAGTAATAAATTGATAAAACATGAATTTATAGAATGTTATAGGTACATAAATGAATATTAAACTAGTTCTGACAACTATGTGAAGTTTGCAGTTGCAGCAACTACTGTATATTTGTGTATTGCAATTTTATAGACAATAACTCCTAGGCGGAAAGACTAAAATTAATTATAATATCAATAACAAACAAAACCCACTGCTTGTGCCAAGCATTATCTGATGTGTCAAACTTCCCTTTCGACAAGATTGTTCAACTAGTTCATCTATCAAGCAGTAATCGATGAGCTATTTGTTTATCACACACATCAGTAAGTTCACAGCTGCCCATGTCCACTCAAAAATAGTGAGGGGAGATTTTGCCACTCTCATTGTTTGAACAAGCTGAGCTACAGGTTGGAGCAGAAAACAACATACCTCTGTGCTCAAAATCGCTAAGGCTATCCTCTTGATTTTCAGTAGTCCTAGGATTAATAGGTTCAATATGACATTTAAGTGAGAACAATTAACCAACTGGGCACTCCGTAGGTCACAGCACATGGGAATGTTGACATGCATTGTGCATCAGGGAGAAAACCCCTTGATGCACAATGCAACTTGAGATTCCATCTGGTGTATTCTACTATATACCCTCAACAATAAATTGTGACAAAGACCGATAAAACAGTTGGTTTGGGGCCCACTAGCAGTCTGGGGGCCCCAGTCGGCCAATGTAGGGGGCCGGCCCTGAATAGCGTCAGAATAATGGGCTATCACACCAACTAAGACTTAGCACAAGATCACTGTGAAGCCTGTGTAGCTGGCTGTGGGAGCGTTCCTGGGCTACTGCGCTGCTGAGCTCAGGCAGGATGTGCTGGGAACGTGTTTTCCTCTCTTAATGAAGCACGGTCAGCATTGCGGCGTGTGCTTACAGGGTGGCACAGGGGAAAGTTTCTGTTATTAACAGCCAACTAATCTGTGGCCAAGTTATCCTTGAAGACATTTGGATACAAAATGACGGCAATATAAATCTTTTTAATTCACAAATGGCAAGATTTACTGGACCAATTATGTTTATCTTGTACGTACACGATAAACACAATTTGTGTCCATTGTTGTTTATCAGTTGCACCAGTGTGGCTACAGGTTAATTGCTTCACTCAAGGGCATACGGCTGTTATCACATCTGAGAGCTGATCTGTTCAACAAAGTGTTTAAAACACACACACGTTACATACATTTACATACACATGGCGCACACATGCACGCATGCATCTACACAATCACTCAAATAAAACCACACAATTCTCTCCCCTCAGGTGAAAAGAACTTGCCTCCCGTGATCCCTTTCAAGGTTTTATTCACCACTTCATACCCTCTGGCACAGATCTAAGATCAGCGTACCCTCCCCCAAACCCTACCTCAACCGTTAGTGGGGGAGAAAAGTGTCTGTGGGACTCTGTGTTCCCTTCCCTTCAGTCTACTATGTTCTCATCTCTCTCTTTCTCAATCTCTCTCTCAGACACACTCTCACTTCCCAGTGGGGTAAACAACTAAAAACAAACTCAAACTTTTCCACTCATCTGTCCTTTTTATTCTGCGTCTCCCTTCTCTTTCCCGAAGGCTGAGGAGAGTGGCCAGGGAATGGACAGCCATCATTTCATCGTTTATCAACTCGACTGCTAATCTGCATGGCATTAAAAATGTATTGGACACTGCAACCACATAAAACTGAGATAGACTCTCTTTCACACACACCACGCGCGCACGCACTCATACTCATATAGATACACTCCCACGCATAGGAAAAACACGCACACATACTTCACACACCTCACTCACAGGCCCATATAGTTCATACATAATGCATGCAATTGCACTCAGACACCACACACACACAAACACCCACTCACATCTCATCCGTATCCCTCCACCCACAAACACACACACACACACACACACATACTGTCACATAAATGCATCACGAAGCCCCCGCCAGCCGCAGCAACATAAACACATTTAGTAAGAGTGTAAACAATCAGTCACAGAGCGGCGTCACTGGGGCCGGGGCGGGACCGCGGCGTGACTTCAATAGGGCTTCGGCAAAGGTCATGGCTAGGAAACAGGCACACACACACGCACACACACACACACACGCACAAACACAGGCTGTGTCCGGGGCCGTGACAGTGGCGAGGCCTTGGCTAAGGACAGGGCTTTGGCTCCAAGCACGCCTATCTGTGCTGGCTGGACTCAGGCCATTACTCACCATGCCTACCGCGGCCACTGCTTTCAGAAGGTCACGGGTCATTAAAGAGCAACGGCACAGCCCTGAGAGAGAGGCACACACACACACGCGTGTGCACCACGGAAAGATGTCACGGGCAGACACACAAGCACACACACGCAGCGGAGAGTGTTTATTCCCGTCTTCACGCACACAAACTCACACCACAGATTTATCACAGAGTGGCAGGCCCCACATGAGCCCCATTAAGGGAATCATCTATTCAATTACTAGTCTGTCGTTTACCACCCCGGGGTCTCCACCAGGTGAGGGCCTTCATTAGTCCTGCAAATAACTGTACTGTAGCACACTGCCGGACTCATCGCCGACTAGATCATAGCCAATCACTGGTCTCAGTACCGAACTTTTCCTAGCCAATCACTGGGGTCACTGTTGAGGAGGACCAAGCCAATGACATCATCTCCTGGAGAGATAGCTGGATATAGGGATAATTCAATTATTATTTTCGCTAAGTACATTTGCAGTGATTCTGTAGTGTTTGTCACAACGAGTAAGGAACAGTAAATGGCATGGTCCTGGTAATTTAATGCCACGTAACATCTGTTGAATTTCTCCATTTAGAGCATTTGTTGGTTCATGTAATCATATTGACCTTTAGAGATAAGGGTCATACAGTTGCAGGAAAAGGGTGCTGGGTAACATCAGATTCTCTCAGATTCTCTCCTAAGTCTCTGAATTGAGGAGGAAGTTGTATCATTTTGCACTGAAGGGCATTTGAGACAAAAAAAAAGAATAATAAGAAGTTAAATTGCTTTAATTAAATTTTCATCAGGAGATCATTTCGCAGTTAGGAGTGGGATGGATTGCACAGAGTAGGGGAGGAAAGAGGGAGGAAAGAACGAGAGCAATGGCAATGATAGATGGAACATTTACGCCCGGTGGAGAGCACGTCACAGTTGTCTTGTTAAGACGTAATCGATCAGTTGATCCTTAGAAGATAGCGCCGCTATTAAAGGGGAGCTCTTTAAACTCCACTCACCCTTGGTGTATGGACGATACTTCAGGTTTACCCAGCATCTGCCGTGACAAGAACCTGTGAGTTCCTAAATGGTTTTTAAATACCAAAGGTGTTTCCTAATTGTTATTTGAGTAAACCCATGCTGAGGTTGATTCCAGTATACCAGTGGTTTTCATCTCAGGGTCCACGGACTGCTAGTAATAAAGTAATAACTTCTGTGAACGGTAGTCCTCAATGGTTGGTCCAAAAGATAAAACCGCAGCGGCTCTACACGGCTCAATACGTTTCAGCAAGACTTTCCTATTGCTCAGTATGGTGACATCTATTCAGTGTCAGTTGCTTTTTACAGGGATTGTGGATTCCTTTAATTTCCATTCCCCTCACTTCTATTGAATGGCAGAGAACAGTGAGTGAGTTTGTGTAATATATGCCTGGGAAGTAGGGTGGTGGAACAGATTTCTTAAAAACCGTGTAGACATCAGCAGCAGCTCAGCTGCTCATTTAGCTCCACTCTGCTCTTTACGCATTCAGCAGGTTCGGGGTTGAGCCTTAAATCCGGTAACATCACTAACCAGAGGCTACGACGTCCCGTTCCTGGCTTCCGCTGTGACATGCAAACACACACACACACACACACACACACACACAAACACACACACACACACACACACACACATATATATTTGAAATACTTACAATTTACATTTTAGGGCATATTTGTGCAAACATAGCCCTCCTTTTAAGCATTACAAGACTGCCGATGACCGCTAACAGAGCGGTGCCTAGCTAGCAGTTTCGCCCTTTGATTATAAAGGCCTGCAATCTGACACAATATGTACCTGTAGCCACATATTTTATACCTGGGAATAAGACAGAGGCTTGAACTGATAACCAGTCCAGTGAAGACATAATGGGATGGGCTAACCACAGACAGTACATATTCAATCTGCCCGTCATACTGACTTGCTTGTCAGCAATGCTTTCTCCGTGTAGCGGTCCACGAGGCGAGCTGGTGGCCCGCTCTCTTCTGACTGCAGCAACTGCATGGCTAGGCATTTCAGAAGCAACGATGAGTGGAGAATGCATCCTTATGGACATTTGATTGGACACTGGATTACATTTCTCGTGCGTGCGGCCCCGTTAGCCTCAGCCATTCCTATTATCACTTTCCTTGCAGGGCATGATGGGAAGTGCAACAGCGCGTAAAGTGAGAATGTCACAGGGGTGGACGCCCGGCCCTGGGTGTGTTCTGTGCGGGCGTGTGTTTGACACGCTGTGTGACGATGGACAGCCTACACAACATAGCCAAAAGTCATGAATAAGTCATGGGTGAAGAGGGGCTGACGGCGCGCATGGACACGTCCATTTGCTATTTACACGGTCGGCCAAAGCCAAGTGGGATGAGCAAAAAGGACTAGCTGGAGAACTGGAGATGGTGCTCCAACTGTCGTGTTGGACTACAGATCGAGGGATTTCAACTAGTTATGGGAAGTTTGACTGACCATTTAAATTTGTTCAGCAAAAGCAACAGATGTTCAGACGGATCTTTAGACATACCTTTCTTTCATTTAAGTCTGTAAAGCCAAGAGAATGCAAGGATGACCGATGACCGAATGGGCGAACAAAAGAGCATTGATTCTACAATCCTCTGGTTCACATTTCATTCAGCACAGGGGGCTTACTGAAACTTGTCGAAGTCTTTAATGTAGTATTTGACATTGTATTTGACATTGCTAGACATACAAATGAAGAGTATTTGTCCATATAGAGTATTTCAAACTAGATCTAGTTGAGCCTGCAATTAAATTGTGAACTGCTGCAAGGGTGATGAGCACATATCGTTCTCCATTTTGTTGAGCAGAGGCTCTGTGAAATGTATGTTTTTGTTCTATAAAGCGTAACATTCAATAGGCAATTAATTGCATTCATTATTGCACCATGCTTCCAATCATCAGTTCTAAACGTGTATTTTTCTTCTCAAATGCTGCCTGCGGCTTGATCAATTTTTCTGCTTGCACATTAAACAAACAATATTGTTGGTTAGAGCAGTGAGCTGGAGGACCTTGTTCGAATCCTCTCAGATCTACTGCTGCCCACCGTTCAAAGAAATGATTCAACTGAACAAATCACTCATTCGTTCTGGAGTTTGTTAAACACAGGCTCTGTGTATGTTTGGGTTTTATGAATCTGTGTCCATTATAAATTCAGTCAGGGAACTGCATTCATTCTTGCACCATAATTCCAAGTAATGAAGAGGAAGACCGCAAATGAACCCTGCCAGTGTTTTTTTTCTGGGGGAACTATCGCCACCAACCTTTCAAACCATTTATTGACTCTCATGTCAGTAAAAAGGTTATTAACATAAGATCAATGCCTCTATTTCTGCAACTTAAAGGATCAGATCTGAATGTTTTTTTTTTGTCAACAGTTTATTTGTCATTAAAAGACATGGATACATGGTTGCCATGGAAGTCATGAGATCAGTCTGTATTAAATGTAGCTGAGTAGCATGTGAACTAGGCTGGCTACGTATCGAGACAAGCTGCTAAATAGCTTTGGGAGGTGCCACCTATCCACCTGGCTATGCATGTTTACTTTGGAGTAGGCAAACCTTTGTTTTATATTGCATTACAGTGAATGTATTGGACAGTGTACATGTACAAGCAGGAGGATATGTCATCTCTCATGGTTCAAGCGAGAGGCAGAATGTAGTTGGGGTTTTATTACAGCTAGTGTTTTAATATCTGCCTTGTGAGCGGTTGCATCTTGCCTGTGCGGTCATCATAACATGGCAACGCTTGCTACACCAAACTGGGACACTACGTACTGCAAATGTTAGTGTTAAATGATGTGATTAAAAGCCAACAGTGCATTGTGATACTGTGAAGTATCAGAGATGAATGTACTCTTTTTGTAGAGTTTGAGACAATGAATTGACATTTATTCAAATTGGATTATTAAAAAGAAATCACTTGATAAAAGGTGAAACATTTTCATGTGCTTTCCCTTTCACTTTTTCTGCAATCATACTTTGAATCCAGACATTTAACTTAATTATCTACAAAGGCAGAGCTGTGCTCACATGCAGGCCTATTGACGCTTCACAATGATTTCGAATAATGGTCGACATCTTGCAGTCACAGTATTTGCAAATTCAATATGTGAAAAAGAGCAAAGGAAATTGCATAAAACATCAGAACATTGGGTGCTCTTTCGAAAAAAAATAAACCAAAAAACATATTGATATTTCACTAACTCTGCCCGGACTGGCAGAGCAGAATTGGTTAATTATTTCCCCCTAGCACACCCGACCAATACCCCACGGGAGGTCACACCGGCATCGACCATCTTCCTCCTCTCCCTCGGTCTAACTTTCTACTCCTTCTTTTTTTACCTCTCCTTTTCCACTCCAACAAGGCAGCAGGGAATCAATAGGAATTCAGGGAAATGCCTGGGAAATAAGTAGCCTGTGAAATGCTACTGAGTTAACTTTACTTCAAAAGGACATTCTGAAATGAGGGAAGAAGGGAGAAGGACGACCCGCCAACCTGAGAAATGAACGCCGAGGCCAGGATTGGTGGATGTGGAGCAGCAAATTGAGGTGAGAAGTCAGGCTGGGGGAATGCAGGTGCATGGCGGTGGGATCAGAGGTCAAAAACACCATGGACGAGTGTACCAAATGAATGGTTCTTCTGGGTAAACGCGACCTGACAGAGCCTGTCGAACGTGCTATGGATGCTGAACGCTGCTCTTTTTCTGATGAGCTGCGGACAGGAGAGGTGATTGGTGAACCACATCTGAGAGTGGAGCTGTACACCGGTCTGATGACTTCATTGTACCGGCCACTTCAGGACTCCCCGCCCCAACTGCCTCCCTGCTTCTCTGATGGGTACTACTCTAAAAGGTTGACGCATAGCAGACCTTCGTCTCAGAGCCTATGGGTCCCCTCAAGCTTTTAAGATACCTTTCAATTAGCGAAACGAGCGAACTGCTACAGGGAGGCCGCCCACGGCAGCAGTTGGGAAGCAGCTCTCTGTTGACCTCCAGGTTGATGTAGCCATTTAACAGAGTGAGAGGTCACCAACACTGGCCCCGGCCATCAGGCAAAACAAATGAGACCAAACAGGAGGAAGAGAAAACACCGGAATGTGCCCTGGATGCCACCGAGAGACAACGTGTCCGGAACAGCCGGTCGATTCCCAACTAAGCTCTTTTAAAAGAGACAAGAGGATAAAAATGAAAATAGACGAGGCTTTTATCCAAGTCGTTGGGAAGAAGCAAACAGCCTGTGGGGGAGGGCTGGCCTAGACACACTTCCCAGGCCACCCCCACATGAAACAGCCCAGTTCACTGAGCAGGTTCAGCATCGTACTGAGTATTCAGTGTACAAACAGCCAGGCATACAACACCATCTTGTCCCTTAACCCAGCACCAACAAAATGTCCTTGGATCAAATGAGTAATGGCTAGACACACGTCCAGGGCCATTAAACGACACACGGGTAGATGTCTGAGAATGCAGGAACAATGCACGGCTGTATATCAATGGGGGGAACCAAATAGGCCAGACCAACTAGTGCTCTTTCCTCAAACAGCACGCAGCACGGCGGGGAATGGCAGACGTAACCCTTAGGAGAGAATGAGGCGGCCGCGGAATGCCTCAGAGGTAATGATGAGAGCGCCGCAGCACGGCTGCAGTACGTACGTTCAACGAGAGGAGATGGGGGAACAAGGGAAGTCGTCGGGATAATGAGACCTGGGCGTTTGTGCGAGAGCGGGCCCAATTAAAGCTGCGAGGGAGGCTCGCGTGGGACCGGGGGCGCGGCGGGGGGGTACGAAGAGTTTGGCGGGAAAGGCGGGAAAAGGGGAACCGAGAGAGGGTGGGGAAGGTGCAATATCTCAGGTAATGGGGAAAAGTGGAGAAGAGAAAAAAAACCCCAGAAAGGCGATAATTGTGGAC
>JACXGI010002176.1:41147-67027 GCA_016801175.1 Esox masquinongy
AGGGAAAGGATGGCATCGTAATCGGTTGGCAGGATGCCGGTGACTGGGATCTCTGAGCAGCTCGTGGGGCGGGGCGGTTGGGGGGGGGGGTGGGCGTGTCAGAGGAAAGGGGGAACGGAGGGAAGCGGGGAAGGTGGGGGTGAATCGATCGTCAGATTTGTACGGCGCTGTGGAAGGCCTGGACACAACACAGAGTGGAGGGCCAGAAGAATTGGGGTTGTCTGATTCCAGTCAAGGCGAAATTAAGGCAGATAATACGAGAAAAGGACAAGGCACTTAGAGAGGGAGGGCTGTTCATGATAGATGGAGGGAAAGTAAGAAAAAGACTGAGGAAGAGAGAGACAGGGAGTTGCAAGGTGAAAAAGAGGAAGACAACGTGGGAGAGACAACAGGGAAAAGGACTGATAGAATAGATTGAAATGTTGAGAGACTGAGAGCGAGAGGGAAAGAGGCTGAGGGAGAGAAAAAGAGGAATACGTATGGAAAAACTGGAGCCACAAAAACACAGAACACAGATAATGGAGAGAAACACTGACTCACAGGAGGATTAAGATTGAGATGCAGGAGGATAAAAAAAGGAAAAGCTCAATTAAAGAAGTAACTGGGTCAGAGGCATTCATGAGCTTCACATAGATGTGTTTAGGATTTCAAAGCAACTCTGCTGGCTGACATAGAAAAGCTTCAACCCAGAAAGGGCAAACAGCAAAGATGTTGGCCCCGTCGACCTCATAGTTCAACAGGGCTAACCCCTCGTGCTGTAAAGAATTTTCGGGATTGTTGTGGCTGGGGACCTTTGAAAGAAACGGTATTTCCCATTCAGGTCTTACGCTTATAGGCCAACAGACTTACATGGTTATTTTGGTGTATTGATTGAACTTTCTATGTTGCTGAAACAGTGTTGAGGAATGAGTATTTCCAGTTTTGCCATGAAATGGAGTTTGAAATACATGTCCAGAAAGGAAATTATTTTTGGTGCGACCTTGGGCTCAGAAAAGACTGCAGCGTTCAATACAATCCAAAGTTCGAGAGACTAACAGGCTGCAACAGCGAATGCCTTTCTGAACTGTTCCACAGTGCCACTGATGCATTGTTCCAGATCATTCTTTAGAAACATCGACATTTACTTTACTGTTCACACTTTCTCTACCTTGTGTGTTGACTAATAAGTACACACGCAAGTTTATTGGGTGGAGGAATCCGGAGACGCCATTGACTGACACTTCACCTAAAATGTGGTGTACGTTGGTTAAATTCTAAAAAGTGTTTTTCAAGTCTACTACTTTGGGATTTCCCCTTGATATGTCAATCATTTGTTCTTTTTTTTTCATGTTCGGCCTCAAAGTTCGGTGGGAGAGAAGAGAGAGTAGACGACGGGGGATGAAGACGGCTGCGGAAACAACAGCGGGAGAGTGAACAACAGAATGCCAGGAAGAGAGGGAGCGAGAGAAGAGAGTGTGGCGGGGGTTAACTCAGGCAGTGGGGAGAGTGAGAGCGACAGAGAGAAAAAAAGACGCGTTCTGATGCGTCGTACAGTGGCTCAGTCAGGAATCTCTAGAGAGCGATGTGGGTGCAGAGAAGGAAGAGGCAATGTGAGACAGAGTGAGTGATGGAGTTTATTGAGAGAGAACGTGCCCCTAAATGAAACACGCAGGCACGCCGAGCATACCAGGGTCCGACAGACACTGGTCAGCAAACACAACCTTTTTACCTGAGATGTGGGCTGCTCCCCACAGGTGAGCCCGACCAAAGCTCAGACAAACCAGACACTCCAACCCAGAAGTCTTGCCTTGTGGGAGGCAATCAGGGAGCAGTTGAATGGAGCTGCATTCATAATGTGTTTCTCAATGCTTATGGGAGATAATTCTGCATGACTGAAGGATTTGCAGCAGGCACTTCCACAGCCACCCTTCTTCACTGTGTCAGGGTTACACAGCAGCAGGCGCTGATAAGCTTTCACGCTTTTAAGCCACCTCTACCAACTAACACATTCAATAGAACTCTGGTCTCCTAATGCAGGATGGAATTAAAAACAAAAAACACAATTCTAAGTGAGAAGTATGGATTGTTCTGAAGCTGAAAAAGGAAAGAAGGCACCCCAATGGCTAATCCACCCATGTTCTACCACACCAGCACACAACTTTGACCAGCTACTGTAGCTGTGCTGGTTTATTCTATGAAACAATGTGTAGGCAGGTTGCTTAGGATTCAAGCTTTCTCAGAACAGCTAAGTATGTTTTTAGATACTTATTGCCCCTTCTTCATACACTGAACATCTATGCTAAAATCTCCTGCAAATAGAAATTCCTGAATATTTGTGCTATTCTTTCTGTGGCTTGCTAATAGCTTGTATTATTAAATTGTTCGCAATTAATTATAAAATTAGCTAACTTGCCAGCTTTGCATGAATGTGGTATAGTAATCAGTGTTTGCCAGTGCAGAAACGTTTCCTATTGAAGTTCACTATACTGTTTTGTATTAACTTTTCTTGTTAGTTATGCTTTTCAGCAGCAAGCAATGAATATGTATGTTATTGTCCTGGAGTTATGCCAGTGCATGTATTGACTCAGCTAATCTAGTGACAGCCTCATAGCGTTGGTTTGAATGGGGTATAAGCATTGAATCAATAGGTGTTCATCTGTCTCACTGGCAATGCCAAACTGCACAGCAACATTTTAATTTGCATTTTAACTGTTTTTAGTTTAGCCGTTTTCTTTTCCCTCACAAACATACGTTAATGGCGCAGCAACACGAAGCACATCTTGCCACGCCGTTCAACTTGGGTACTGCACATTTAACCAGCAACAACTCACCAGAAACTCTGAACAAATCCACTGGCTAACGACCGCAACTGAGCTTGCGGGTGCTGACCTACCACAAGGAGTCACTAGAGTACATCAAACCCACCAAACCCGGAACTGATCCAATTCACACCACCACACGTGAGACACAAAAGCATTGTCTTCATGCCATAGGATTTGAGCTACTGTTCGCAACACAGCTATTCTGCAAAGCCAAGGCTTTACTGCTGCATCATTCGGTATCCCGCACAGCAAAGTTGACTGTTAATACAAAGGTCCCAATATCTTTGCAGTTATTACAAACAACAGAGATGAATGAATGAAAATAACATGGAGACTGCCTTAGGGTAGCTTAAATAGCCAGGGGGCTATTTCATATAATCAATTTGAAATCAATTTCATAATTATTCAATATGGTTCCATTTTGATTATTGTACACTGTCTCTAATATTTGTCTAACAATATTTAATGCATAAAGTCTGCAATTTGCCAATTGTTGATTTAGTGCATTATTGTTATTAATTTTAATATAATGTAAGCATAAGAATCCACATAAATATTTGAAGTCACAGTTGAAAATATATTTTAGGAGCTACTATGTAAATACTGCTATGGTACCTCGGAGAGCAGCCATGCCATTCATTCAATCATATTAGTGTCAATATATGGTCTAACGACCTACTAGGTTTTCTCTCTGTGGGGTTTGGGGAAACACATGCTACACATAGCAATTAAAACATTTGTTGAAGCTTTATTTTGAGAGTCCCAATAGTATGCTCAATAAGATGCTCAAAAGATTTTCAACTGACTATCAATAACATTTTAACCAACCATCCACTAACCCTAACCTTACCCTTTATCCTAACCCTAACCTTAACTCTTCCCCAAAAACTGATTTTAAAGCTAACCATAAACTTGGCAAGCAGTTGCTTATCAACAGATTTTTGTTTAACCTTTGTTGATAGTATTTAAATATATAAGAGCAGCACAAAACATTTTTAAGTCTATTGCCACATTCACACAACAACTAATTTCAATACAGCATACATGCCGTTTTTACTCAATATTCCGCTACCCGTTTGACAAGTGTCAGAGTTTATTATCAGAGATTGCATTTCTTTTTTGAAGTTTACAAAATATTACCTTTTGATTCAAGACAGGAAAATAAAGTATACTGTCAAGGAGATTACATTTTATTATGCAAAATGTAAGAAAGGGTAGCACATCGTTGATTTTTAACGTGCGCATTTTCATCGACATTGCTTAGATGTGACATTTGGGAGATTGGAATTGAACACTGAGCTTTAACCAATGCATAATCCCCCTTCCCACAATAATATGTTGTTCGGATGTGACTGGAGGACAGATTGGAGGGAGTAATCATCAGCAGTTAGTCTTGTCCTCCATGCACCCCTGACCTCGATGGCAGGCCGTGCTAGGCCCTCAAGCAAGCCCCCATTTACAAGGCAGCAAATGCTTCCATGCCAATCAGCGTTTCCAGGCTAATCTAAATAAACAAGCAGTGGGAGGACGGAGGGGAAAAAGCGGGCAGGTTGATCACTATTCTGCCCCACACCTGCTCCTTTTGCTTTCCCCTTCATCCCTCCCTTTCCTCCCCCTGTACCTTATTCCTCCCTTCTTCACTCCCCCACCGCCCGCCCACTGGAGGCTGCTCGCACTTCCTGTCAGTTTCCACTTTTCAGCGCCAGAAAATGGAGCTTGTTGCCATGGAAACAGCCGGCACAGGGAGAAGGGAGGGGGGGATCTCTGCCGCATTGCTGGACGTGCATGAGTGTTGAGTGTGTGTCTCTGTTTGTGCATGATTGTTGAGTTTGTGTCTGTGTTTGTGCATGAGTGAAATCGTGTGTGTGCGTTTGTGGATTCGCGTGTCTCTGTGCGAAAAAGCCTAGATGCCAAACTGCTCTAGGAGAAAACAAACTTCATCTCCTCCGGAGATCTGGGGGGGAGTGGAGTAGAGTGGCGCCAATTTTTGATTTGGGATTTCCACAATAACGCTTAGTCATATTGAATAGAATCCGACGGCCATGTTGTCAAGGGATGCCATTCATATAAGGACTTGTACATCACCAGACCGTCTTGTCCACTTGGTAGCGCCTACGGTAAGACAGGTGGTCTCGAACAGCCCGGTTTGACCCGGACGACGAGGAGTTTTCTGAGAACCAAATATGGCAGACGTTGTTGTGAAGGGAGGCCATGTTGGGCGGGGGAAGAGCTCATCTTTGAAGTGGGATGCCTATTTGACTTACAAAGAGCAGACCTTTTCTGACAAGGTCTTTAAATACCAAGCAGGTTACACCTGAACAGCACCGGGTATTGGTGCAGACTTACAGTTGTGGTGATTGAGGGGGCAGGCTGACAGTGAGTGGCCCCCAGATTGTAAGCTTGATTAAAACTAAGCAAAGCAACTAGTTTGTATTCTTTGTCAAAGGTCATGGGCAGCAAGGCAGTGTGGAAAAGAAAGCACTCCTTTACCCACAGGTGTGCAGGCATTCCTCAACTTTACATGGTTTGAATACATTTTTGACCGTCATGTGATTTTGTATTTCCAGTGGGTTTTGCACTTCGGTGGAAGTGCAAATGAAAGCGTTTGATTACACTGATGAGAGTTGGTGGACATACAGGCGACGTCGCTGTATGCCAGGAATTTAACAACAGCCACATCGTGTTCAGTGCTCCATTTAAGACAATCATCACCCAGCCCAACGCTGGCTGGGTTAAATCTGCCACATTTTCCGGCCCAGCATCCCAGTATGTGACGGGTGTTTCCAACAAAGCCATCTCTGTGGCCTCCCCGGGTCATCCACTTGCCATTATGTTTTATTAGAACATCATGGAAGGTTAGGGAGGAGCAGCGTACAGAGGCCAATTCTCATTCAACGCCACCAGCAAGCCTCTCAACCTTAGCAGCCCCTCATCTTTCCGCAAGACCCAGCCCTCTACTTTCCCCTTCTCTCTATTGATCCCACAATCTCATCAAGCACGTTTCCTTGAAGATGCAATTTCCACCACATCAACACAGAGGGCTAGAGCACTTTGTTCCAGCCGCGGTCGCGGTGCAATTGATCTTACCCATGCCTTGCTGTCACCGTTGCCAACATCCACACTCACTCACACAAACATGCACACACACACTCACATGCATTTACACTCTCACACAGTCACACACACACACACACACACACACAGACACACTCACACACACAAACACACACACTAACTCGCATTCACTCTCACACTAACTTACACACACACTCACTCAAAACACACATATGGCCAAACCCTGACAGGTGTTCACTCTCACACACACACACACACACACACACACACACACATACAATCACACACACATCAAAGGTCTGCTAGCATCGCCTGCCTCCCCTTAAGTGAATGAGTGGTTCAGAGGGGCAGTGAAGCAAAATACACCCCTTAGAGCTCATGGCATGTGGCCCCTACACACCACCACACAGCCCCACCCACCACAACCCATCACTAGACCCTATCACCATTCCCTATCATATCACCAGACCATTCCTAGGTGGTGAGGGTAGATGACATCACCTTGCCAACCCAGAATGCAGGAGCCCCCTAAGGTTGCGCGCTCGGACCTGTACTCCCTGTTCACCCAGGACAGTGTGGTCCTGTTCAGCTCCAACTCAATCATCAGATATGCTGAGGACACGATGGTGTTTGGCCGATGACCATGAGGCCACTGACAGGGTAGAGGTCCGAGAGTGCTGCCAGTTAAACAACCAGCAACGTGAAAAATACATTATGTAGCTAACAGTCTATCTAGATTGCTGAAATACTTGTAAAGACACTGGCGTCCAGTCGATCTCCATCACAACCTAATGAGTACAGCAGTATTGCTTTTAGGTGATACTTTATTTAACGCCCATATGCACATGGCCGCGGGAAGATGTATGGATAATCTTTGATCGTGTGGTGAAATTGAACGGATATTGAACCAACGTTGCGTGCCCATCGGCCCACCAACGTCGCATGCCCATCGGCCCACCGGCGTCGTGTGCCCATCGGCCCACCAACGTCGCATGCCCATCGGCCCACCAACGTCGCGTGCCCATCGGCCCACCGGCGTCATGTGCCCATCGGCCCACCAACGTCGCATGCCCATCGGCCCACCAACGTCGCGCGCCCATCGGCCCACCAACGTCACGTGGCCATCGGCCCACCGGCATCACGCACCCATCGGCCCACGAACGTCGCGTGCCCATCGGCCCACCAACTTCGCATGCCCTTTGGCCCACCAACGTCGCATGCACATCGGCCCACCAACGTCGCGTGCCCATCGGCCCACCAACTTCGCATGCCCTTTGGCCCACCAACGTTGCATGCCCATCGGCCCACCAGCGTCGCGTGCCCATCGGCCCACCAACGTTGCATGCCCATCGGCCCACCGGCGTCGCGTGCCCATCGGCCCACCAACGTCGCATACCCATCGGCCCACCAGCATCACGTGCCCATCGGCCCACCAACGTCGCATGCCCATCGGCCCACCAACGTCGCGTGCCCATCGGCCCACGAGCATCACGTGCCCATCGGCCCACCAACGTCGCGTGCCCATCGGCGTCGTGTGCCTATCGCCGTCGCGTGCCCATCGGCCCACCGGCGTCGCGTGCCCATCGGCCCACAGGCGTCACGTGCCCATCAGCCAATCTCGCACACATCTGAGGTGGACTGAGTAAAATTCAGAATCTCCCCAGAGTGTGCTAATGCATTATAAGTATAATCATAATCCCGCGTAGTGTACGGTAACATAGTGCTTCATAATTACTGGAAAATCTTTCCTCAAGGATCGTAAAGCATTATAATAATGAATTTATAATGTTCTTGTCAATGAGCAGCTCATCATTACTGCATCATAATCCTTTCTATGGTACGTTATAGCACTCTTATAATCCACTGTACAGTTGCCTTTGATTGCTTTAGGTTAAGTGATGAACGTAGACAGATCTACAAGGTAGACAGATTTCCAAGGTAGACAGATTTACAAACAAGCAGACTCCAATCCAGTCGTAGTCAACATTTCAAGGATGATCAATGAAAACAGAATGCAGACTCAATGTCGAGTGTCTGAACAATAATCCTCATCCCGTTGCGTAGTCCATTATTTCCAAGGTAATGTACAGAGCATCTGCATTCATCCCCTACTTATAATGCATTCTGAGTAAATGTATAATGCATGTATATTACTGTAAACCACTCTCTACAAAAGATTCAAAACTCAGTTGAGTGAATCTCAAATTCAGACCAGTGAATGTCAAGACTAAATTAAATCATAGCAGATACAATTTACACCCTTGAATGGGAAACTGTTCCGCATTTATACAACACTTAATTGCACAATTTGCAATTGTTCAATTATCAATCAGTCCTTAGTCACTGATAAAAATTGTTTGAGTTACTTGCAAGAATAGACCAAGCAAGGGGAAGGGGAGAGGGGTTCAGATGCCTTGGGGTTACACTGTAATTTTTCATTTTTAAATGTTAACTGATGTTCATTTAGTAGCTACTCTTGTCCTTCATTACTCCTAGTTAATGCATTCAACCAAGCTGGATATAAAAGAAATAATAATAATTATTGTACTAAGAAAAATGTTTCTGTACAATTTACTGAAAATGTTGTACTTATATTGGTCTTCAAAATAATTATAGCTACAACTCCATAATATAAAAAGATATATATAATATATTTTAATTTTTCTGGAAAGAGATATTCTCAATAACATGTTGCCAGAGTACTGACCGACAGCACATTTAGTAAAAGTGACTGTTGAAATATAAGAATAACTACAGTATTCTACTGGACTGGGAAGAAGAAGGCTAGCTACCAGGCTGGCTAATAAGAACATATTACAGCGTCATTGACAATTAGGAGTTTAATATCATTGTCAAAGGTTTCCAAATAGGCCTTTTTTTAAAACAGATAAACAGATCAGATGGACATTGGCAAATGGTGTAATGTTTTGTATGGATTTTTTTGTTTTCCATTGTAGTTACCATTGTTGTTGGTACACAAGCATGTTGCCCATGATATCGGCCATAATGAGTATCTGACCAACCAAGCAGACACATAGTGATCTCCAAAAGTATTTGGACAGTGACACAGTTCTTTGGGCTCTGTATTAAAATACCTGATTTGAAACTATACAATGACTGTTAACTTCAAGTGCAGATTGCCAGCTTTAATTTTAGTATATATTTATGTATTTTATCTCTATTGACTTGACCATTTAAAAATTAGTATGTTTTGTACATGGTCCCCCATTTTAGGGTGCCCAAAATATTTGGACAGATTAACATTAGGTACAACAAAGTAATATTTGGTACTCAGTCTCATATCATTTGCGTGCAATAATTGCCTGAAGTCTGTGTCCCTTTTATATCAGCAGATGCTGGATATCTTCCTTCGTGATGCTCTGCCAGGGCCTGTACTGCAGCCATCTTCATATCTTGCTTGTTTCTGGGCCCTGTTGCCTTCAGTCATGTAAACCGCATTCTCCACTGGATTCAAATTCGGTGACCGACTTGCACATTAATGAACCTTTCACTTTTTATCCGAAAAAATATTTTTTTAAGTAGTTGTGGCAATGTGTTGGCCCTTGATTTCAGCCACCAGAAACAGACTCCAAATGCAAAGCCTAGAATTTAGATGAGAAATGCACTGCAATCTGGTGCCTGCATTTACAATGCAAATGAACACACCTGCCTGATAAGATACAGCTGCGAAGCCAAGTGTCCAAGTACTTCTGTACAATGTCATGATTGGTGCATACACAAACACCACGGTCAACACACCGACTCCTCCTGCTTAGCATTGAGGACACAGTGGTCTTCCTCTGCAGCCCAGAGCCTCTGAGAGCTCATGCGATTCCAGCCCTCCTCTCTTCCTCTTCTTTAATCTGCTTCTGTTTTATTCTGTGATTTTGTCACAAACATATTCCAAATATGACTAACACCTTCCCCAGACCATCCCCCCTCCTCTTTCTTTACCCTTCCTTTCTTTAATTAAAAAACATATTTAGCCATTCCCCCTGCTTGCTCATTCTCCCCTGAAACTGTTTGAATATTAACATTTGTAAAATGTATTTGTGTTCTTCAACCTTTTTCTCAGGACGGAAAACACTGTAGAAGGCACTGCCGACGGAACCGTCTGGAATTTAATTGAGTGGGTCAGTGGCTTTGTATAAATTATTAAAGGCAAAATCAAACAATTCTAAAATGCAGGCAGCGTTTGTGTGTTTTAGTGTGTGTGTGTGTGTGTGTGTGTGTCCGTGTGGGTGTGTGTGTGTATATGTGTGTGTGTGAAACAAACAACTCCAACTTCAGGCAGTTGCAGAGGAGAGAATTATGTAATTAATTAATGAATTATCCATGCTTGTTCTAGCCCTTCCCTCCCCCTTCCCTCCCTCCCTCCCTCCCTTCTTTCTTCACTTCCCCATACTGGACGTCCAAGCTGTCCATCACAGTTGTTTTTAACAATAACTACCAGGCTCTGCTAGGGACTGGCCTTTGCCAGCTAATGTCAGTGTTTATTTTTGTGCGCCTGCAATTATGCCACTCGGCATTGACGAGGCTGTCGCCTTGAGTGATAAGAAGGAAATCAAGCCCGGACACACTGAACAAACACACACACACACACACACACACACACACACAAACTGAGCTGAACACACAGATTTGTTATGTTTTATGACCCTAATTCTCGAGATGTTTAATTGACATAACAGTAGAACAAGTATCTACAATATAAAGAAGCTAATTTAAACAATTGCTTGATTACTGTTAGCTTTAGAAGAACAACAAATAGAGCTATGTAGAAATGTTTGAACATTTGCTCGAAGTGAGGGGAATTTAACAAAAACTTGAGTAAAACTACAAAATTATTGTTGCCTTTTGAATCCAAGACTATGCTAGGCCAGCTCAATGTATGTCCCAATGTTGAGCAAAATCCTATTGTATCCATCGGTATTTCAATAGGATGTTGAGCCATTAAACTGTTATACATGGCAATTCAATTTTTCAATTTCAGAAAATATGAACAAGTCAATAATGTAGTGTATTTTTAGAGTCCATAAAAATATCCAATAGCAATGCAGAGCACTGCATATCAAAAAAGAAGAAACATTTTGTTTTTCAAATGGTCAATAATGTTAAGTTGTCTGGGATCACAGAGAAAAACCAAAAATTTGGAATACATCTGAATGTAAGAAGTTTGGATTCCGAAGTGTGATGAGATCAGGTCATTTCTCATTTGCTTGAACATATATTTTTTATGTCTTACTGAAAAGTGGCTTTATTATAATAACATTTTAATAAAAATGATTAATGTTCTTGGATACACATTATTTACAATGGGATAGGACCACTGGAAGAGGAGGCATTCTGATATATGTACATGAAGGACATTAGTTACAAAGAAGTACATCTAGGAAGTGATCCATCTATGGAATGTCAAGCTGTAAATGTCTCCCTGTCACCACAAATTAATTTTAATATTCTAGTAAGGTACAGTCCCCCTGCATGTGATTTGCAATAGTACATACACTTACATACAGAAGAATCGGTAACATCTTTTACATCCAAGTAACTGAATGGCTGATTTTTGGTGACCTCAGTAACAGTTGGTTGTATAAACCTGGTATAAAGAGATTAAGCAGTCATGACAAAACTACATTTCTGTTAAATGATTTGTGGGCCCACACAAATTAATAGAAATCCCCAGTCACAGCTAGATCTTATGTTCACAAATAGAAGAGACTGAATTGCAAAAAAAACATACAAACTAGTGACAGGACTATCTGATCACAATAAGACCTTTATTGCACTTAAACAATCTAAGAAACCATGGTGGAAATCATAAGCTAACTAACTGTTACATTCCCAAGAAAGATTTGTTAAAATTTGAGAGAGAATTTACGAATGTCAACGTGGATACAGTACTAACAAATGAACCTATCAATTCATGTTGAAATTCAATTAATGACCTCTATAGGACAAATTGTCAATAGGTATCTGAAATATGGAAAAGGTACTAATAGAAAAGCTCTGATGCCCTGTTTATGTGAATCCATAAAGTAACTAATGAAACAAAGAAATGCTCTGGAGATGTTTGTTAAGTCAGAATAGTGGCAAATTGCAAAACTATAAAGCACTAACAAATAGTGCGGTTAAAAAATATAGGATTACCACAGAGAAATACAAACAAATGGAATCCAAGATGCAAAAGGTAATAGTGCCACGATATGGATGCAAAGAAAAAAAATGTGACAAAGGCATTAGATAAAGTGAGGAGTACAGTTAGTGTGTTGAAGGTGGTGGGACACTTTGCCACTGACAACAGGCAACCCGGACATGAGCTGAACACATTTTTGAGTTTTGATGACTTAGAGATCAAAATACATGATGCAGTGAGTCATTTTAAAATAAGGGAGGTAGTACATGCAGAAGTATTGACCATAATAAATAATTTCAAACGCACCTTTCAAAGGACATTTTTTATTTGAACACAGTATTTTTTAAGAAATATTTGTCAGGCCTCTCACCCACCTGATAAATCTGTCAATATAGGAACTATAGGAAGATTAGTATTCCACCAGTTATGTCAAAGGTATTGGAAAAAGTTGTTGAAAAACAATAACTGGCCTACTTGGAGAAGAATCATTCGCTGCATTTGCCGAAATGTGGGTTGAGATATAAACACTGCAGCAGATAGACGGATAGTTTTAGCATTCATTGGACCAATGCAATGTGGTTATTTCTTTTTTTGATTTAAGCAAACCTTCTGACACAGTAAACAACATCATTCTGGCCTCAAAACTTAAAAAATGTTGATTTTCAAAAAAAAAAAGCCTTAAGATGGTTTTAACCCTTTGGATCCCATAGCGGCCATCGACTGCCTTCCTTTAGATTATGGTAGTGGCCGCAGACGGGTGTGTTTCATTAACAATAATATTTGTGTAAATATCACAAAATCTACCTGATAAAAACCTGTTACTGTAGTCTCGTGGATGTTGTCATTAACCCATTGACGCATACGATCACACCGGTGTGATTAGAACGTCAAGTTAGAACGCACCATTAGAACGTCCAGGTACAAGTAACGTAACAATCACTGGTTAGACCGTGCTTTTATTTACTCACATTTAGCTCAAACAGTGTTTAGAGCCTTATTTCCTCATTGTAATTGTTTGAAGATCTACACTATGATATTAACAAGGTAGCAAACGTCTTATTTTTCTAAAATAAACATAATACGTCTGACACAAAAACAAATTATATTAGCGACTAGAACATCTTATCATATCCTGGGAGAGCTGACAACTGGTTAAAATCATTGAGTAAGAACTTTCTAGAAGTTACGTTACCCATTGTGGGTGCTGATATGTTTGTTAATCAACCAAAGATAATGAAAGGTGATAAGATGAGTAACTGTGAGACCGGATCGTCATTTACATTTGCTCGTCTTCCAGACAGATTTCCACCCTGGAAATACTATGATTTGCCAGGATACTATGACCCCCACCCCCCAATATATCACTGTAAACATAACTATGTAATTTCAATAATATTTAATAACACGCAATAAAAGCACTTTTGCTGATTATAGACACCTAATAGCACCTTTTTAAGTTTCAAAAGATTGTAACCCCCCGCCCTTTGCCTCACAATGGTTTGATCCAGTCCTCAGCAGTAGCACATCATGCAGGTACTACATAACTACAATGCGTGTGTGGCAATCTGAGGCAGTCGGTCGTTGGTGGCTGACTTTCAGTAACTAGTTCAAACTAAGGATATGTTAGACATTTCTTTACTTCTACCACTCAATACAATAAGACAAATTTATAACCATCACCAGGTCTTCATTTTCAGTGCACTTTATTACAGGTCACACTTCGTTAGCTGACACTTGATAGCTAGCTACAGTAACATCAACCAGTGTTTGCAGCAGTTTGAATTCGAGTCAATGAGAGGAGTTTGCAATGCAATGTATGTAGTGTACTTTAGCTGGCAAGATGACTGTTCGTTTCAACCGTCTGAAAGGCACTCAATGCACTGAAAATGAAGACCTGGTGATGGTTATGAATTTGTCTTGTTTTTTTGGAAGTGTTCACACACAATAACTGAATTTGCAGAGCTACAGTAGTGAGCAAACCGATGGCGCAAACTAAAAACAGTATTACAGCACTACTTTTGGTGTCCCCCTCAGGAATTGCTCTTGAGAATGAAGCTCAATGTAATCTTCAAAAATTTATTTCTCACTGATCGTATTTGTCCTAAATATGATCATGCAGTTATTATATTTATTTAACGTAATTATTCAGAAGCTCTCAAAAATACTCTCAGATGAATGATCAGAGCCTTGGTTGAATTTGAATGGACTCACAAATGAAATACAAGATTTCCATGACCATTCAACAAATTAATTAGGCTCTTATTAAAACATAATACAAAAAATATAGGTTACTGGACAATTCGACATCAACTGTCTTTTTCAAATAACTCCTCTCTGTTTTTCGCTAACTTATTCATGTCACCTACAGACAAACCTTATGTGTTAGTAATCTACGAGACTAGAGCTATGCATTAGCGTTGAAATCAACTCGATAGCCCCACTAGAACCCCCGGGAAAGACCTGCAAATATGCGCCATTTCAAATAGCCTACTCATTTGGAGAAATGGACCTCGTCTAGAGCCTAATAAATGAATGAAAATACTAGCCTGTGTTCTTAGAAATTATCGTTCTTTGTATTCTTTTGTTAATCGTTTTTTTTTCATATGACAAGACCTTCAATACAAGCACATTCTTGTATTGTTCAAATTCATTAACCATTTTAAACAAACAAATTCAGTAATTCATTATTTTTTAGACTATTCTATATAGTTTGATGATGACCCAGTAGATGAACTGATGCTCTGGCTGGATGGTGATGCTGCGGAGGAGAATGTGTATGCTAATAGGGACGATTCATACGCTAATGACGCCAAACGGCGTTCGGCCCTGGCGGATACTAGGGGTCTGAAAGGCCTGGTGGTTCTAGTGCTAGCTAGCCAAGAGTGGAGGCAGTATAGCTGTCCTTTGCTGACAACGTTGTCACTTGACCGTGAAGATGTCCAGCACATACTTTTAATGTCTTGAGATTTGTGTGCCCTATGCTTACTTTGTTACGATCTCATTAGTTGTGCAGACCTCGAATTATTGCTTGCTCAGTTTCACCCAAATAGAGTTGCAGCGTTTCATTATGCAAACTTAGATGTTCGTTCTTGTTTCTACTGATATCAGTCATAGAAACACCCCCAACTGCTTGCTGAAGTTAGTTTACTATCTGGTTTGTCTGTGAGGCTATTTAAGAAATTGTGTCATGGAAAATGGGTGCTGTACTTGCTGAGGGAGAGGAGGAATAGGGAGAGGTCTATTTCTACAAAGAGGGAGAAAACAAATTATATTATTCAAAGTTAAATGTATATGGTGTCAAATTAAAGAACAGGATGTGCTCTCTAAAAGAAAGTTAACTTTCAAATTATAATTTGTTCTTGGTTTTTGGTTTTTTGCATTGTCTGTTTGTTTGATATGTGTGAGAAAATAGGATTTATTTTGATAATTCTCAGTAATCAACCGCAGCATTCTAGAATTCTATTGGTGTCTAAAGGGTTAATCATATTTCAACTATAAGGAACAAAGTGTTGTGATAAATAACACTAGGCTACATCTCAGAAAAGCAGAATGCGGGCTCCCACAAGGATCGGCCATAGGTCCTCATCTTTTGAGTTTATATATAAATTATCTTCTTGAAACATGTCAATTGGCTGCTGTTCAGATACATATTGACAACATTAGTTAATGCAGCAGAAAAAAACATGTACCCTCCGCTTATGTTTAATAAACTTGCAATGAACATACAATTAAAGCAAGTATTAGCGATTTTAGGTTAGTAAGAAAATATTTACCTTTTGAAACTGCACTTGATTTTACACACCATGATACTCTCACTAATTTGAAGGAAAACACTCAAGAAAAACTCTCAGTAAATAAAAATATAGAATCACTGTAAAATAGGTCTTTACAAATTCTAAACAATGTGAGGTTGGGGCTTAGTTGCCCCTTTTGTTCCCCGGACCATTCCACTGGTTGGACATTTGTTTTCTCTGTGCTGTTTCTGTTTTGTAACCTTGTTTTGCAGTGTTGCTATGTTGTGCCTGAACGTAGCCTTTCCCCTGATTTTGTTTATTGTTGTCACCTGTGTTTCTGTTCACCTGTGTTCAATCAAGCCTATATAGTTATGTTCTGTGTGTGTGTAGCCTTTGTGAGGTATTTTGATTGTCGTTCGCCATTCTTTACTGAGCCTTGATTCCAGTTCTGCTACGATTTCGTCTATTTGATATTCCCGTTGTTCGACCTTAGCTTGTGTATTCTAGACCCCGATTTCCAGCCCTGTGATTTTGCCTGTTTGCCTCTCGACTTGATTCCTGGTTTTGACCCTCGCCTGCCTGTTGTTTGACTCTGCCTCTGCCTCCTCCTTTTGTTGGAACGACACCCCAAATAAACACAAACGCTCCGCGTTTGGAACCAGCAATCCGGCTTCTCTGACGCCGTCATTACAGACAAATAGCCTATTAGGCACTATTTCACTATACATAACTCGTTACGTTTTTAATGTTTTAGTATGAGGAAAACACTAGAGTAATTTGGAAATATTTCAGGAAATCATTTTAACCACTATTTTCAATGACACACAAATCCTGTTACAGCTGCTTAAAACTGATGGATGAAATCAAACGTAAGAAGTAAAGTAAGAGTCATGTCCATGGAGCGGGGGTAAGGAAGATTTGTATTGAATGGAGCATAATGTTCTTGTATTTCACTTTCAGTCCTCCACATGGAGGACAAATCCCATGTCTAGCACCTTTAGGTAAAATTATAAATTTATATAGGCTCCAAACCAATCCACATCACTGGATACTTCATTATTCCCCAGTATGCTCTATCGACTTTTGTCATGGTTTTGTTTCAACACCTGTACATTGATTAATCATATGCTCATAAATAACGTACCAGGACATTTTGTAAATATATCTTGGCTATGTGATTGTTATTAGAATTTTTGCACCAGTTACTGAGATGACTGTTCCAGTTTATATGATTAAGCTAAGTCTCAACCCTCAATCTTCACGGCAGTAATCCTCAATGTAGATTGCAGGTGATTAAAAGTTCTAATTAGATATCCGAACACTTGGCTTTATTCCAATAGGAATTATGTATCTCTTTGTGATCCAGCATGGAAGTTGATTCAACGTACCATTGTAAAGCAATCAGCTGAGACAGAATTATGAGTTTGCTCAACATTTGTTCAGCAAAAGTTTAGCAAACTCACTATCCTATCACAGCTGCCTTAAAATGTTGAAATTGAGTTTTTATATTAATCTGTTTTTATATTAGTTTTTATATTTTAAACTGTAGTATGTACAATGCCAACCTAGTATGGCTTCTGGGTGTGCTGAACTGACAAAGTCTAAATAACAATTATATGCCACTATAGGTATACTTGCTTTAAAGATAAATTAGGCAGACGAAAAAAAAACACCACTGGACAATCATCAAAAACCACAATCCACCAACTGGCAAGTGATGTGGAACCCATTTAAAGTAGTGGCATACAATCACATCTCACCAGAGGAAACCAGCATCTAGTCACAACTCTAAGCATCATTTACTACATGGAAAAAAATTATATTTCTACAGAGGAACCAGTTTAGACAGGAAATGCGGCATTTGTGTTTGACCGTTTATAAGAGAATCCAAGCAACACATGTTTTCTTGGTGTAAGTTTCTGCTCCTTTGGGACCTGATCGCCATAGCCTGATCGTGTTTATAACACTATTAATAACAGCATTAATAATGTAATATTATTAACCACAATATTCATAGGCAAATTACTAATCCCCCCACAGAAGGAAACAGAACCAAACAGGTGGAGACAGGGTTGGCTGGTGATTTAAGTAATCACACGCTAAGACGACCAGCAAGAGCAGCAGACTGAGTTCCCTGACTGACTAAAATAGACCGCCATAATAGATAAGGACATCTTGATACTGTGAGAGAGATCCTGACGTCAGCTGATGCATCATTGAGCCAATGGACACTTGGGTTCCCTGGTTAAACTTGCTGTGTTTTAATGAATAGATGAAAAAAATAAACACACTCTCCTTATAGGAACATACTAAAGAGGGACACATCATCTAAGGAGCTTTTTCAAATGTAGAATATATATATTTCTCTGGTCCTGTTTCCTGAACATTGAGAGCGACAGTACACAAGAGGCCTTCGCAGCCTTCCACCGTTCAAGAACGCAGTGACCTCATTTTCCTCCATTTCCTCCCTCACTTATTAAACAGGAGGAGATTGTAATATCTGGGACCGACGATTCCAGTGTCTACTTCTCATTCCTATGCTCCTCTTCTTCTTTTAATCAGTGAAAGGCTGGGACTCACTGGCCTGTCTAAGGTAATCAACATCAGGGGCCGTAAACTGCCGCTAATTGAATGGTCTCCTCATTGTCATGCACAGGGCCGCTCTGTCTCTCTCTCTCTCAATCCTCTTCTCCTTACAAGGCCCCCAGAGCCACTTAATTGCCCCCTCTACCTTTCCCACCGAACGATAAAATAAAACAGGCCTTGTTTTAAGTACATAGGGGGAGCTACTGTGGAGTTGGGGAGGGAAAACGGGATGCTGTTCTGTAGAATGAGTGGACTGTTCTGAAATATCTAAAACAAACATTTTGTCAGAGTCGAGGTTATGGGTTGAGACATGGGGTTCAACATCATATTACACGTCTGTGTAAGCACCTGTCTGTCTCTGGCTATGTGAGTGCCTGTGTGTGTATTCTACCTCAGAATACCTGATATGATATGCTCTAATAGCACACATTGTCTGTTAAATGTCAGTTCTGTACACAGTAATAGCAACACCTTCCTAACCTGCCAATTTCAGACAGTTTTGCCATCGCCTGACAGACATTTTGCCTCCACCCACAAAATGTTTTGAGATTATTGAGTGGGTCCATTGATAGCATCCATTTTCTCCCCAGCCTACACTGCCTCCCTATGCTCACTTGAGTCACAGTTACAAGTGCCCTTAAACCCACGGACAAACCCTGTTAGCATGAAGCTGTTCCATGTTTTCATCCCAGATGCCCTGGTCAAACATGGTTCAATGTCAAAGGGAAAAAAATAATTAGATATTATGAGTCATTGTTCAGAAAGAAATAGGTTTATGGAGAGATAATGGCTTTGAAAAGAGCATAGTATTTGCAATAAAGACGGTTGCATGTCTTTTTAGCCTGAGCAATTCATATTGCTCGAAGTAGATCACTGGGTATCTGCTTATTCATAATGGAACCCCAGCGAGATGCCTTGCTCCGTACTTACATGGCAGTAATGTCATCAGGATGTCTCTCTCACACACACACACACACACACACACACACACACACACACTCGCCACTCTCCGGACACTGGATGCCTCATTCCCTATCCACCACTACTAGGTAGGCTAACTGCAACACACCAGCAACCTAACACACCACTTAAAAATGACTAAGCCACAATCACAACCAAACATCTGAATGTCCAGTGTCTCGGGAAGATGTGGCACTCCAGCCACACTTCGGCACACTTCAACAATTGATTATCTTTTGTGTGTGCCCCGTTTTCATGTGGATGCCTCAGAAAACTCAAATCATTCCTCCTGGTACCCACTAGCCTGCACCTCCCACCTCCACCAGCCCCCCTGGCAGCTGCTGCTCAACCAGCCATATGGAGAGAAGCTGACGAGCCCTCATTGTCCCCTGGCCCATCACACAGCTGGCGGACAGAAAGAGCGAGACGGGCGGATAGAGAGATAGAGAGAGAGAAAGAGGAAAGAGGGTGAGAAATGGTGGAGGTGATATAAATAGAGAATGAAGAGATAGAAAGAGGAATACAGAGGTGATGATTGACAGCAGGAGAGAGAAAGTGTGAGCAATCCCTCAAGTTTCTTTCATAGCCCTTTTTACGTCAACAGTAGCTGGATATCTGTATAAGTTGTGCTCATTATGATACCAGGCTGAAAACGTCCAAGAGCAAGCAACAACAAGAAATGGTTGCACAGCAGTTTGGAAAAAAACTCTTTAGTAGGGTCAGACCCTGAGGAGGAAACCTAGACAGGGGCTGGACTGAGGGGCGGCCAGTCCTCGTCTGGATGTTCAGTGGATCAGCAGTAAGTACAGGTGGGCCGTGTCAAGAGTCTTTAGGCAGAATCCAGATCCGCTGCACAACCAGGTGGACATGGACAGGGACGACCAGGTGGGCTCTGGGCAGTGACAGCAGGAATCATCAGGCAGAAACTAGATCTGCAACTCAACCAGAAAGAATTTCAACGACTGCTAGAAGTTGTCAGGCAAGGTAGTCCTCACACTTGGCCCAGAGGCTCATGTCAAGGTTCAACAGGACACCAGAGAAGGGATCATTCCAGCATATAATTCAGGCTGAATCTAGTCCTGCATCTCACAAGAAAATGCAACACTGGGACTGGGACTGAGATAGGACTGACTGACCCTAGTCCCCCAGCCCAAACTATTGCAGCGTTAACATAGGGACTGAGACAGGGAGGTGGTTCGGGGAGACACTTTGGCTCTGTTCAAAGATAACCCCAGACAAGGTCAACCAGGCATGAAATACAGGAGCTCTAGACACTTTGCCAGCACTAGACAACGAGACAACCAAAGGGACACCAAACAACTGCAAACCACCCTGACAGAGAGTCGAGTATAGCCCACATAGTATAGCCCACACAGTATAGCCCACATAGTACAGCCCACACATTATAGCCCACATACTATAGCCCACACAGTACAGCCCACACGGTATAGCCCACACAGTACAGTCTACACAGTACAGTCCACACAGTACAGCCCACACAGTACAGTCCACACAGTACAGCCCACACGGTATAGCCCACACATTACAGTCCACACAGTATAGCCCACACAGTACGACATCAAGGAACATGAGTAGGCCAGTGATTATTTTAAAGCTCGTATTACTCTGTAACTAATACAACAATACCTGTAGTAACAACATATTTACATAAGTATTACTACAACTATATTGTAATATGGTTGTTTCAGAATCAGTTATTACATAATTAGACCAATAAATCTTCGACATGTGCCTGAATTCGAATTTTATTCTATATGGGTGACTACTGTTGTATGTTATTACATTATCTTGTTCTACTGAGTTTATTATTATTATTCATTTGTTTTGGCCTGTCTCAAAGTCTATTCTGAACTTAGTGTAATGCACGAGCAATGTATTACTAACGTAGATGCTTTAACACTGGAGAAGGCAACTTCATATAAAGTGAGACTCAGTAAGGACTACTAAGAACTTACAATGTAAAAATATTTGAGAACTTGGAATTCTGAAATTACAATGTCGTTACAAAAGATGTATTGAACTGAACATGTATTTACATTTTATTTGATAACTGAAGTGATAAGATGACACTCAGCAAGTATGGTGACAGCTGTGTAACAGATTTTTCAACAGTGATATAAGCCTGTAGTTACATAATAATACTGTATTTTTATGTATTAGTGCATTTTTTCATGTATTAGTTCAACAGCTTTTGGGATTCCTTATAGGTTTTCAGTGTTACTCACTTTGTATGTTGTTTGTAACATCAGCGTTGTGAGTTCAATTCCCATTACTGTAAGTCACTCTGTGTAAGAGTGGCTGCTTAATGACTTACATTTAAATGTGTTATCAAAAAATGTGGAAGGTAAAGTGGGAGCAAGAGAACCGAGGGCTTAAGGGAACGCAAGTGGAGAGAGAACAGTTGGAGCGACACCAGCGAGGCTGTCCTTTATGCCTCATAAATTGTCTTTCAGGGGCATTAATGTAGGGGTTATTGATCTGAGAAAGACAAACACACTCCCTCCGGGATCTAGAGACCAAGCCTCGCCACCCATTGATGATGCTCACTCTAGATTTTATCGTATTTTATTCACCTTTCTCAGGGAAGACTGATCTTTAAATATTTATCTCCTCCGTCTATCTTTCGCATTGCTTCTTCGACTGTTGGCTCTTTGCATCCTGGCTCACCCCGTAGTTGAGGAGACAGTGGAAACACACTGGGGAACGCTTGAAGATTTCTTCTTTTACTCTCTCTGTCTTTTCTACCTGTAATGAGATTCCTTGTAGCTGTGGGTCATGTGCCAGTCTGCTGGCCCGGTGAGTCAGTGTGTCAGTCAGACAGCCACGGTGAATCAGGGAGTATGTCAGCAGGGTTAAATGGTACATAGTCCACTGTATATCTCCCATCAACTGTCACAAATCCTTTTGACATTGAAGGAGATTAAATCAAATCCTCCTATTCACCTAAGCAGCAAGGCTTGTTTATAAATCACCGGGTCTAACCAATGATGGCCTTCCATGCTGCATGAAGGAGCCATGATTTCCCTGGATGTGGACAACCTGGTGTATCTTCCTCACTGTTACCAGAAGCGCATTTATTAAGGCAAACTAGACGCTTGTTTTCAGCAGGATTTCATGAGAAGATCCATCGAGAGAGTTTTTATCCACTGCTTCATGCGTTCAGCTAGCTATATTTGCCAAACCCCCTCCTCCCTCTATCTTGGCTCTAAATTGATCCCTGGGTTTCCACACCACTGTGCAGCTGGGGAGGTCTTTTATGACTCCACCGCCGGCACAGGATACACAGTGGTTCACTGGAGGTTAGTGTTTAGCCATCACCAGGTGTGGCCTTGGTTCCTTAGAGACTCAGGCTGGCTTTGCTCATTTCCACTCTACCCCATGTCTTAATTACCAACTTCAACTCGTTATTTGGATAAGAACTCAACCGGCTGGTTCCTGCATTTTTTTTCCATGAGTCCTAATGAGTTGCTAATTAAAAACTACCTGAAGGAGCCTGCCCCTTGAGGCTCCAGACAGTCCATTTTCTGAAAGAGGGGGTTTGGTGTGGAGTTGGCACTGTCGTCTGATGCCATCGCCACCTGAGAAAGAGCCGATCAGGGCCGTCTCCAAGGTAAGCAACTCAACATCAACTGGCACTGCTCGATTCAGGCGTTCATCTTGATTAAATCAGTAGATTTCATTTACATTGGTCCCGGTTGCCTCTTTGTTCCAGTTTGTTTCCTTTCCGAAGTGCTTCAGATGAGTACAGAGGAAAAAACGAACAGAACAACAGCAGCCTCATCTTTCTTCTTCGGCCCTCTAAAGAGATTATAAGTGTTTCTGAAAATACTTCAATGAACAGCCGCATGGAATGGTTATTTTTCCCTCTCCATATTCCCCTGAATGTTTTTCCCTCTCATACCAGCCCACAACCATGAGCTACCAAGGCTTCCAGGGGGATAACATGGCTTCAGAGCTTTACGTCTTGCCACACATAGAGAGCTACCAGGGACAAAGAAGCAATGTCTCATTATGCCCATTCCCTGGCTGTACATGGCATCCACAGAGAGCCAGTGTCTCCATGCTGCCTGCGTGCCACAACATAGTGAGACAGTCAGCCTACGTGACAAGTGGAGATGGAGGTTTGAGCTGGCAGGGTAAAGGTCAGATTGTCGGATAGTCTTCTTCATGCGCCAGGCATTGTCCGTCTGGAGATGATTTACAGTGATCCCTTTAATTAGGCTCGCTCCAGCATGTTAGCAGTCCTGCCACGCAGATCAGCAGTGACTTATTACGCATGCAAACAGCGGTTCAGGACATTGATCTACTACCGCTGTGGATTTACAATAGTGTTGGACTGTGTTTCTACCTTTTTAACTGTACATCCTTTTGTTTTCATGCTGGTGGAATGAGCCAGTGGACATGAGATAGTCACTGTAGCATTAGCTGACTGCCAAGAGTTAGCATTAGCAAAAGCTAGCGCCTCATTTATCAAAGTCTGTGTTAGGTTAGAGCCACCGCCTCTGATGCTACCTGTTTCCTGGCTGATTACTGCTAAGCATACTCGTCCTTGCTAGCTAGCTTCACCCTGGAGAATCGCAGCTACCAATTCAAAGTGACTGATCCAATTCCACATAAATCTAGTGATTCCAGTTCCTATATCAGCGCTTAGAATCGTCAAAGTCCATTTTGATCATTTGCTCACCCATTCTACTGTCACATGGGGTAATTTCAGCTTGGTGAATGTTCTAATTAATCTCTGGCGTGGAGCAGAGCAAGCTGGTGGAAGAATAACAGATATTGGACTAGAGTCAGGTGCCAGGTGGTGAATTTTTCCATTCAGAAAACCTGGCGATAGACCTACTAAGACAGGATTGGTTTTACTAGGGGAGGTCGCGTAATGTAATTACGTGCACAGGCACAAAAAATACACATCCATAATTTATATACCACCCGTACTGACAATGCCAGTAATCTTTACTTGGCTGAAAGATATTAATGCAGTCTTAAAACCTGACTGTTTTCAGAAAACTCTGATAAGTCTGGTGAAACTTGACAATCCCTGTGTTTTGTGAGATGTTGACAAGTAAAAGAAGATTTATCTTTTAACACACCACAAAACACAAGGAATGTGCTCCACACAGATTTGGTATGAACATGGGACAAATGTGTTGCATAAAAAGTGCTTTGATCCTTCCCCAATTTCTCTACTCCCAAAAGTTGTTTCGACATGCACGTCACTGTGACAGCATGCTCATTCTTAAATAGCTCTGAATGTGTTTGTGGTAGTCCTATTTGATAGGTCCATCGGAATCAAATTTTTGAATGTGCCAATTTAAAGCCTTCATGTATGTGGCTTCATACAATTTTTTTAAATGCTTTGTATAATCAGAGTAAACTTTCAAGAAAAGACAGAAAGTCACAACTTGTTTGTATTAGCTCACCCCAACCATGTGAGCTACTACAAGCAGGTAACATATTCTGAAAGGTCTTTAGTTGGGACTTTCACCGCTAGAGTTACATGGACATTTAGAGTCGCCAGTATTCCACCACTAACTGTTATAAACAACAAGTATCAGGTCCATCCAGCTACTACATATCTAATCAATGCAACACTGACATCACCCCACCTTGGAAAGCCAAACCTAAAACAAAATATGCCAATTAAGTTACAGCAACTTTAAATAGTCTGTGTATGTGGTGGGAGTGTTTGATATATACTATTGCTAATAATGAAAACTAGGTCATATGGGTTGAGAGATACTCAAAATCGAAAAATAGGCTGATATTTTAGAAGTATTTTCCATGGGTACATACCACATTTTGTATATATAATTTGTTATTTGGATGAAATAGCAGCAGCAGTAGTCAAGATATTTATGTAAGCGCAGCACATTCCTCTTCAAGATGTGCGAGGCAAGATGAGTTATTATCTCTTCAGCCATGTTACAGCGTTTTAAAATTAATTTGTATGCACCAAAGCAGTAAATTCCAATTTCACTGTAATTTAATCTAAGAAAAATGACGTTTTGTATATTTATATTGGTCCTTAAACTCAAGATCGAATTCGATATTTTACTTCATTAGATATTGCGAAATAAGGGCAAAGAAGGTAGAAGAGTTAATACATGATATGAACAAATATCAACAAATAGATAATCTGTCTGTTAATGAATGCCAGCTTGCAGTTCATGGGTTTGATTGGTATCATTTAAGGTAACTTCCTATATTCCATTAGAAATAGAAAAGAAAAAAGCCTACCATAAATATATTTTAAACAGACTGTTTCAAAAACACCTATTTCGTTATAGTCCTATATGGACTATAACAAAATACTCCTGAGTATGATGGGCTGGATACAGTACTTCTTGTTCCTTAGGAAAGTTATGGGTGAAAGAAGAACAGAAGAATGTGTCGGAAAGTCAAAACTTAAGAGTAGCTTGGATATTCTTTCTTGGATGTTCTTTATGAACATAATTATCTGTTGGGTTTATCCACTGAGTGGATAAAATTGTCATATTTTACGTTAAGTCATATTTTTATTTGTGAAGTACTGTCCCTTCTAAACGTTATTTGGCTGGCGGTGGG
>JACXGI010002177.1:0-16375 GCA_016801175.1 Esox masquinongy
CACATGCTGTACCCCGCCGCGCCCTCCACCCTGACAAAGCCCATCCTACACATGCTGTACCCCGCCGCGCCCTCCACCCTGACAAAGCTCTCACAATATGGGTTGATTCATATTCATGATCCCACAGAGCTGCATCTGTCGATGGAGACTACTGAATTATCCACGCCCTCTCCAACTCCCTCTCCCTCTTTTCTTTCTTTCTTTCTCTCCCCCTCTTTCCTATCTCTCTGTTTAACTCTTTCATCTCTCCCAGTGTTTTTCTGTCTCCCTGGAACACTTATTCTCCTGCTGCCAGTAGAATGTAAAATTATGTTGCTGGTCGATGAGCAGATAAATATCGATTACGCACACACGGGTGTTTGAAACCGCTCTCGGTGACCTTGTTTAGTGGTAGCAGACCACACATTTCACAAATCTCTCCCCCGTTCCTTTCTGTCTCTCTCTGTCTACCTCTTTCGCCCCCTCATTCTGTGTCTCCATTAGTGGCATTAGCATCAGCTTCCCCTGACCTTTAACCCCAGAACACCCACTATGGAAAGCCTAAAATGACCTGGCAGACAGAAAAGGGCTCCACAGCCAGGGTGGAGGTTCAGCCACGTGACACAGCATACATTAGATCAGAGAGCAGTGAATTAATGAGACGCAGAGAGGAGGAGAACGAGAACAATGAACCGTGAATTTGGCTCATCCGCTGTCTAAGAGACAGAAAAATATTATTGTGCCACTGAGTCTCGCTCTATTGACTGAGCCGGGAGGAGGAATGTTTTGGTCGCATACAGAGCTGTGAGAAAGAATCGGCCACCTTTCGGATATTCTCTATTATTTTCTTTTTACACTGAATGTTATTAGCTCTTCAAACAAATCCAAATATCAGATAAAGGGAGGCTAAGTGAACAAATAATCAAACTTTTTTAATACTGGTTTTATTACTTTAATATTTGTGTGACACCCTGGTGTGAAAAGTAATTGCCTCTTTACACACAATAACTGCTTGCTTCAACTTTAGTCAACTTTGGTACTTCCAAAGTATGTTTTGGCAAATATGAGTTTGCACAACATAGGTTGCATTACTGAATGTCTGGCAAGAACCTAACACTGCTTTCCATATTTTTTACCCCAGTACCCCAGTTAAACAATAGTCAACTGGTTTTGTTCAAAAAAGTGCCTTGTGTCTGTTTTTTTTTTATTTTTCCTTTCAATTGGTCACCAATTAAGACATTGACAACCATGTGAGGAGAGTTCCTAACTACTGTAACTAATGACCTTTTCAACCAAGAACAAGGTAGGAGCAAATAACATGCACAATCAGCCTTCCCTGGAAAGAGTTTGACACCTGTGCTCTAGAGAGAGAAACAAATAATTAATGAGAGAGAAACAAATAATTAATGAGAGAAACTGTGGAAGGAACGAACTGGAGTTACAGTTTCATCTCAAATAAAAAATAAACTACTATAACCATAAACCATTGCATACCAGGAAGCAGGAGAAGTTTACATGACAACAAAATTGTGAGATAGAAAAGCTAGCTGAACAGGACAGAGAGTTCTATTTCAAAGTTCCTTAACTACACTGAGAAACTGAACTACTAAAATGATTCCATTAGACAAATCTGATGTAGCATTGGCAGCTTAACACAGTACTAGCTAGCCTAGGGGTTGGCAAACGTTTTTGGGATCATTGGGATTTTGAAATTCAGCTGATGGCCCTTTTGAATGTACAATTTGTTTGTCAAAATTGATGTGCGTGGCTGCGGGTCATAAAAGGGCATTTGTATGTGTCCATCATTTTCAACATACATTTGATTTAGTTTCAAACGTACAAGAGCAGGCTGCAGTGATTTTGTTTCATACTCAAACCTACCATGTGCTGGATTAAATTGGCTCACAGGCAGGGATGGGCAGTATTTATGATACATGTATTTAAAATACGTATTTCAAATACAAAATAGGATTTTGTAATTTGTATTTGATAGGGTTGATGAAAATGGCTTCATACTTTGTATCAAAATACTTTTGTGCTTTGTATTTTGTAGTTTAAAAATACTGTAAAATACTTTGAGAGAAGTCTACATGATGATATCATAAAAATGCTGCCTCTGATTGGTGCCTACTCAGTAATTTGCCAATCCTCTGCTCCAGTAGAGCGTTTATTTTCCTTTGCTGGACTGATCAACCGGCCTCATCGACGACATCTAAATGCCATACTTTTTGAAAAGTTAGTTGTGCTTAAAGGCATCAGTAGCTAAAGAGACCTCTGCGATGTAGGCCACAGGGCACACACGCTTTCAATACACTCCCACTCTCACACACACCCACACAATCACACACTTACTCTCTCAATGACACTCACACATAAGTTTGACTGTTTTTGGTAGAACTATTGAACTGTTTTGGAATTCCTTGTCTGTAGTATTCTCTATTGTAGTATTCTCTATTGGAGTTTAAGTAAATGTTCTTACTACACTATTAATGTGTATGTGCTCTCTATACCTATATTCAGAGGCTCTTAACAGATTCAGTAGTTGGGTTAATACTCCTTGACAAGTTCTGTTGCTACTTTCTGATTACGTTTTTGGCTACATTTAAAATCAAAACATATTGATCATTTAATATTTGTTGACAAAGTGCTAAAATGTTTTTTTTAACCTCCAAATAGGTGTCCATTGGTTGATAAATAAATAATTGATTGCTAAATGATTGTACCCTAATTGAAATAGCGGTCAGGATTTTGCATACCATTGCATACATGCCTGACACACAATTTATACTATATTTATATTATATTAATGATTAACAATCAAATGATTAATTACTTAGAAACTAGTTGCTAGGAATAAAGGTGCCATCAGTTGTCTTCTTATGATTGACTTGTTCGTCATTGAGTCAGTGTTGCTGATGCAAAGTAGGCCCTTCATTACCAAACAGCAAGTAACTAACTTAGGATACAGTTATGAGTCATTAGTAAACTGTTAGTTAAACATTAAACTGCTGGCTACTTTAAAACTAACCTTCAATTAGGTGATCACAGGGATATGTGAATATTTGATCTGTTAACTGGTTGCATATGTCAGATTTATCGCATTACTTGTTAGACAGAGAAAAGCTGTTACTATCAAACATTGTCTACTTAACCAACTGAGTCAGTGTACTGGTGAAGGGATAGATCAAACAGGCCGATATATGGAAGGTTTGCAAGGTGATTCATGCTCCCTTGTAAAAATATTTTTAGTATTTCTAAAATACAGTAGTTTATTGGCTGATGTATTTTGCAGTTTCTTTTGATACACTTAAAATTAAGGTATTTGGTATCTTATTTTAAAATACATTTTGATGCATCTTTGCCCATCTCTGCTCACAGACAGGATTGGTGTGCCCACCCATACTAGCCAGCAGTAACCACTAGCTAGCTACCTACTACTGCACAGCTAAATAGATAAGGGGAGCATCGAGAAAACATTACATTGTCTGTCTATTGGCTATTTGGCTGCTATGACCACAGAAGAGATGATGACTGAGACTTATAATATGACTGACCTTTAATAATAAAGTAATCAAACAATAACAAGTACATTGTGGATGTGCAATAAACACTGAGGTACCACTCAGCCTTGCAGATAACTTAATGTCATGATTTTACAATGCATTTATACAATAAATAAATCATGGCAATGAAAAATTGCCATCATCTTTTTGTAACCAAACCAGAACTGAAAAAGCCAGAAAAGAGCACAAGTTGCGCTATAATTTTTAAAAATATTAAAATGTGAACAATATCAAAATGTTGACATTTTTGTTCACCCTGGTTCCCATTACCTGATGTTAGGGGTTGATGGAAGATCTGACAAAATTTAGTACGAACCAAAAAAATGAATAACACCTGAAAGGGGGATATGCTTGTTCATCTTTGGCAGTGCAACCTGGACTTTTAAATTGTGAAGAACAGGTTTGCCAAGATCATTTTTAACCCAAAAATATTATAAATTGTTTGATTAGGCTTTGCTATTTGGCAGCTACAGGGCTTCATTAAAATAGGATGCCCACAAGACCTAGGGAGCCAACAAAGATGATAATGACGAGGTCTGTATTTTTATTTTAGGCTGCTGGCAGGAGTGTGCAGGTCAGACAGACAGGAATGAAAATGATTAGCCATTCTGATTTTGAAACAGGAATTTTTTTGTAAATGTATTGTAGGCTGTAAAATCAATGCTTTGCACAACCACTTATTGAGTTTATAATAACAAGGAAATAACTTTTAAAAATTGGCACTGGTGGTTGCATTACTCTTTTCATTAAATAATTTCGCCTACAAATGTTTTCTTGCCTCAGGTTCCTTTTCTTTAATAAATGGATCTGTTAATTATGCAAAATGTGAGAAAATCATAATGTAGGCAAATAATTTTTCCCGACACTATTTACATTTTGATACCGATTTTTTTCTTAAATTTCCACTTCAGCTGGAGGTTATTTGATGGGTATGAGATTTTCTGTGACAACTGCCCCAATCAACAAAGGACTATATCGGCTTGTGTTCTCCATAGACAGAGACAAGTTATTAGTCTATGCAGGTTTATAAAGAGAAGGAAGTACCACTGATGATGACTGAATGTTCAAAGACACATCATGACTGAAAAACTGGCAGGCGATGACTAGAATAGCTAAACTGAACTGTTAGGATGAGCACATACATGAATCCGACCAATAATATCAGGATGATATTACACACCAAGGCACCTAAGTGACAAAATACTGAAGCAGGCTTGGAGAGCCAAAGGGTCCAAAATGTCTCTACAGTAGAATAGCCTAACATAGCCGGTTAAAGAAACGCCTAAAACCTGATCCCCCACACACTGGCATTGACAGTAGGGAGAAAGTTGTGGAAGACTCATCAAAAACAATGTATGCAGAGCAGAAGTTATGATGAAGTGTTGCTAACTTCCAAAGCTGTTCACCTCCATTCTCGTCCCACTTCCCTTTTGGAAACTGTAATGTTTGTTAGGGAGTCCGCAAGGGATTCAGCGGTTACTGGCAATGAGGTCAGAGGATTGGACAGGTTAAAGGACAAGGGCTATAAAAATAACGATTTCACCCAGCTAATTAACGAATTCCCTGATATCCACAGTGGTCTACGGAGCGGGGTGGAGCAGACGGCAGTGATGTGCCTGGCAACAGGTTCAGACGGCTGGTTTTACCTCAGAGTGTACCCGCTGGACGTGTGAGTGCAGGTTGCCCTTCTGGGAGAAGGAGGCGGGACAGTAGAGGCAGAGGTGGGGTTTCTCGCCTGTGTGCCTCACCATGTGGGTCTGCAGCACCACCTTCTGGTTGAAGGCCTTACTGCAGTGGCTGCACTGGTACGGACGCTCACCTGGGCAGGCGAGAGGGAGAGAGCACGACTCAATACGGCAGGGTGAGAGAGAGGGAGAGAGCACGACTCAATACGGCAGGGTGAGAGAGAGGGAGAGAGCACGACTCCATACAGCTGGGTGAGAGAGAGGGAGAGAGAGAGACGTGACAGGACAGAGAATACACAGCAACAACCATGGCTGTTAAAATGGGAGAGGTGCAGAGACTGTAATCTCTCAATACACTGTGTCTGCTGTATAGGGAGAGGGGAGATGAGGGGAGAAGCCCACAGGGACCAACCTTCCTTGCTTGCTTGCTTTTACACAATTAGGAGACAGTGCCAGAGCTTCTGTTTCAGATTTCCAGTTCAGGCAACAGTAGCCTCCAGGCTCTTGTGAAGCCTCGTAGCTCCCCTATAGTACAAGGCCTTAATGGCTGTTTATGATTCAGAGCACAGATCAACAGTCTCCAGCGCGCCATATGACTCATCCATCCAGCCCACAAATGAGCAGTGAGACGAGGTCTCGTTGAGAAAGACTACGGGAGAGAACCTGGATGAAGCTCCGAGGAACTCGGAGGAGTCCAGAGGGTGTCAGCGCTCAACGGGCACTTATGGTGGGTGACATGTCTGACAGGAAGTCGATCGGCGTGGGAGGACGCCTCCTCAAAGGGCTGGGTGTGTGGTGTGTGTGTTTGTGTTTGCACACAGCTGTCGGTAACACATGTATAGTACTGTATACTGTCATGTAATCGACGTCAGCGGAGTCCAAAAACATATATATATATAAACAGCTCTGGAGAAAATTAAGAGACCACTCCTAATTTTTCTTAAATCAGCATCTCTACGTGTATGGCAGCCATTCCACACATCATTTTACTAAATGAGGTACTGATTAGGTGATTATCTCAACCAAATCTAATTTAACGAGGAAAAGTATAAAAATCACTACTGTGGTCATCACTATCCTCGTGCAATAGGACCAGCTGGATGGCAAAAACAGTGCAAGTAGTATCTCAAAGGTAATTTGAATAAAAAAATAACTATTCAGCATGACAAAAGAGTTGAAAAGAAAAGCTTTGAGTGAGGAAAAGAGGGGTTCAATTCTGGCTTTACTGGCAGAGGGATACAGTGAGCGTCAGGTTGTTCCATCCTGAAAATTTGAAAGATGGCGGTTCATAAGAACAAAGTCAAGCAACAGGCATTGGGGACCACAAAGCTACAGACTGGCAGAGGGCGAAAACAAGTGTCCACTGACCAAGATGACCGTCAACTCATTCGAATGCCACTCAACAACCGTAGGATGACATCAAGTGACCTACAAAAAGAATGGCAAACAGCAGCTGGGGTGAAGTGCACGGCGAGGACGGTTTGAAACAGGCTCCTAGGGGCAGTGCTGAAGTCGTGCAAAGCTAGAAAAAAACCCTTCATCAATGAGAAGCAAAGAGCCATGCAGAAGTTTGCAAAAGACCATAAGGATAGGACCGTAGAGGAATGAAGAAAGATCATCTTCTCTGACGAGTCAAATTTTCAGCTTTGCCCAACACCAGGTCGTCTAATGGTTAGACAGAGACCTGGAGAGGCCTACAAGCCACAGTGTCTCACACCCACTGTGAAACAGCCATCAAACAAAGCCGAACTACTTTTTTTTTCACCAGTGGTGACCACAAGTTTTGTGGCAGGAGTGGCACAAAGTCATCCAAAAGCAATGTGAAAGACTGGTGGACAGCATGCCAAGACGCATGAAAGCTGTAATTAAAAATCAGGGTTATTCCACTAAATATTGATTTATGAACTCTTCCTAAGCTAAAACATTAGTATTTTGTTGTTGAAAAATAAATATGAATTTGTTTTCTTTGCATTATTTGAGGTCTGAAAACAGTGCATCTTATTTTGGTTATTTTGACCAGTTGTTTTCTACAAATAAATATTCTAAATGACAATATTTTTATTTGCAATTTGGATGTAATGTTGTCAGTAGTTTATAGAATAAAACAAAAATGTTCATTTTACTCAAACACATACCTGTGAATATTAAAACCAGAGAAACTGATAATTTTGCAGTGGTCTCTTAATTTTTTCCAGAGCTGTATATATGTATATAGAAAATGTATGAGACAGCTGTATGCCCTAGGTCAGTGTTAATTTCCGGGCATTAACATTTTCTCTGGGCGAATGTGACCAGGCAGTGGATTTGTTTAACACCCAATCCTGAGTTGGCGCGAGGAAAGAGAGGCAAGGATCATTACCAATCATAGTGGAGACCCCTAGTGACCAACAGCGATTCAGCACACTGGCTTGGCCACTCATGCTCAAGAGATCATTTTCATATTATGTTCTCCTTTGAACGCCCTTTTCAAAATGGAAAAGCCTCATAGTCGAGAACTCTCAGCCCGAGTATTGTATGAAGCAGATCAGGGCTCGGTCTAAGGGCCTGCTCAGCAGTGCTGAACCATCCACAGTCTAGGTTTGAGCATTTGGGCCCCATGGCTTTGTTGGATGTCGCACAACAGTTGAGAAAAGTGAGTCAATTTGGACCGTATGAATATTTTTTTTTTTAAAGGCGTACAGATGAACAGAACCAGCTCTCTTTAGCCGTGTGTCTTGTTTACCTGTGTGTATTCGCGTGTGTCGGACGAGCTGACTGGGCTTTTTAAACATCTTGCCACAGTGCTGACACCTGTTAGTGAACCCACTGCGATCGATGTTCTTCTTGTAGTTCCTGGAATTGGAGCTGAGTGGCCTGACGAGAAAGAGAAAAATGAGTGCAGAGAAACTAAAAAGAAAGGAAGAAAAAAAAATCACCCCAACATCATGCCACATAACTGCAGGTCCGCAAAAAGAATTGCGGCAAACAAACAAACAAACCGGGAGCCCAGTGCACCGCGCATGATTACTGACATTGCAAAACAAGCACTCCAGAAAACAGTAACAAGGTGTTTGAGCGCCAGCCACACCAAACCTCATCTTGACGTGGATCTTGGCGTGTTCCTTGAGCTGGCTGGCCATCTTGAACTCCTTGCTGCAGGTCTTGCAGGTGTAGACATTGGCCCCGGACAGCTCTTTGCGGTGCTCCTCCAGATGCAGCGTAAGCTGGCTGTGGAGAATGAACTCGTCCCCACACTCCGTACAGATCAGATTCTAGGAGGAGCAGACGGGGGAGGGGGTGAAAAAAAATGCAGATTGTAATTTTTGATACATTTCAGAGACAGAACTGCCGCCATGAAGCTTCTGAACGTGTATAAACCCGCCTCTCTATGATCAAGGAGAGTGCCGTTATTCAACTCATGTCATGGATGTCCCAAACCAGTGCCGGCTCTAGCCTTTTGGAGGGCCCTAAGCAAAATTTAATTTGGGGCCCCTCTCCCCTATGTCGGGGGCTCCCTAGCAGTTGGAGGCCCCCTAGCGAGGGCCCTTAGCGACCTCTTATGTTGCTTATGCCTGGAGCCAGCCCTGTCCCAAACACTTCTAGTTTTTATTATTTCCTTTAAATCAGGGACTGATTCAGACATGGGACACAAGGGACCTCAATTGTCAAGCGTGCATACGCACAGATCTGTACGTGAACCTGATAATTTTGACTTAAAGTGTGTGACATATCAATATTGACAATTGCATGGGAATGTTGGTAAATTAACACACATCCCTGACAAAGAGTACACACAGTGCCAAGTGGTGGACGAAGGGAACAGTCGCTCAAACAGATACTAAGTAGTGAGGATAATGTATTTTTTAAATGTATAAATTAAAAGGGGAGAAAAATTATTCAATGTCTTGATTTAATAGTTTTTGCTTTGTGAATTAATGCAGTGTTCATCTTACTGTATTTCATGTAATCTAATAACGTCAGTTCATTTATAATAATAATCAGTTTTTTTTGTTATAGCCATCTAACGTAAAATCACTGTTAAACAGTTATAACAAACTGAGCTAATGGGAAAAGGAATAGGAGATGTCTGATGCACCAATGGATGATTTGCCATAAGTTGTGTTATAGAGACCACATTATGATAGACAAATGAGACATAAAAGAGAATAGCTCAGATGGTTACACACTGGCGTAAATAAATGTTAAGATAGCCAGTCAAGGATAAATGGCACATTCAAGTGCCATCCACCATTGGACTTTTGTCACAAGCACATTTCCACAGAATCTTATTAGTCCAGCATCTTACCCAAGATGACAACTGCCCGCAACCGGAGGAATAGACCACATCCAAATCAATATATAAGCACAATCCCAAAACTAGTATGTGACCATAACAGCCTTACACTCACTGTGCCGGTGTAGAGTAATGTGATGGCAAGGAGACAGACGCAACGCATGACTTATTCATTCTGCTGAACCACTTAATTGTTGAATATAACTTGAACAACAGCAGATTTTGCCAATGCTAAAGACAACTGAATTGTCCTAATTGTCCTAACAATTTTGCCATGCACTCAATATGACATAACACCTACAGCTATATTTCAACCCATTTAAAAATATGTTTTCTTTGATTTGTTGGTTGCATTGTTGTACTTCATTATATGGCATTGTGTATTCCCTACAGGCTTTGACGTGATGTTCCCTTTCAGTCAGTCAGTTTAGTGCCACTTTAGAGGAAAGACATATTGCGCATGTGTAACAGGTATAATAAATACAGTCAGGCACAGCAGGAGCAAAGCAGCCAGGAACCCCACACCCCGTGCAATAAGTACCCAGCGAAGACCGCCATTCACTGATGTCCCGCTCGTTACATGCCCTTCTGTGGTTGGCAAATCTCTGGTCTGCTTTTGGGGTAGCTCCCCCTTTCCGTAAACTGTCTGTGATAGCTTTCTGAGGCTACCTTTTGCAAGCTGCTGGGCTCGAGACCTTTCTTGGACACCTCCCGCTTTGTTTACAAATGGCCCCATGTGTTTACTACCTTCAGTCCGCTGGCATGCCGTTATACCAAAGGCATATTTACGACCATGAGGATCCCTTTGACATTGCGGGAAGACCTTGTTTGGCTGTGACTGGCCTTAGCTCAACATAGGACAAAGCATTGGTTTAGTTCAGAGATGCATTATGTTGTAAGTAGTACAGTAACTATTGCTGTATAGCTTGAAACATTAAATGGATTCATTTTAATGGTGCTAAACGTGCGTGTATGCCAGCTAATTGCTTTATGATAAGTTTGTACAATGTTAGGTACTTTTGACGATATGGAATCACACTTTGTGGATAACTAATCCAATGTAAGAAACTAAGAAAAGAAAGCCTGGACATCCTCCTTAAATGGGATTTAAAAATAGAAAGAAATCATCTTTCAAATTAAAAATGCTATCACACTGACCATATTATTTGTGAAGCACAATTGATTGTATATACACTGCTCAAAAACATTAAGGGAACATTTAAATCACACATCGAGTCTCGAAGAACAAAATATATTAAAGATCAAAATCTTTACTGTACATTGTGTAATTCGTAGAGAACAAAATGACATAAAAATGCTCAATGGAAACCAAAATCTCCAACCGATTGAGGGCTGGATTCAAACTCACACACGAAAATCAAAGTAAATAATTGAAATCACAGGCTGTTCCAACTTGCGTGAATTTCCTCACGGCAACTCGTAATGTGACTCAGTAGTATATATGGCCTCCATGTGCCTGTATGCACTCCCGACAACGTCTGGGCATGCTCCTGATGAGATGACGGATGTTTTTTTAGGGGATCTCCTCCCAGACCTGGATCAGGGCATCAGTGTACTCCTGGAAAGTCTGTGGAGCTACTTGGCGGCGTGAGATGCAAGATACATAACGTCCCAGAGGTTCTCAATTGGATTCAGGTCTGGGGAACGTGAGGGCCAATCAATGGCATCAATGCATTCGTCATCCAGGAATTGCCTACACACTCTGGCCACATGAGGCCAGGCATTGTCCCGCACCAGGAGGAACCCAAGGCCCACTGCACCAGTGTAAGTTCTGACAATGGGTCTGATTTAATCCCGGTACCTAACAGAAGTCATGGTGCTGTTGGCTAGCACATGGAGGTCTGTGCGACCCTCCAATGATATGCCTCCCCAGACCATCACTGACCCACCCTCATGGATTCTGTTTCTCAGAAACATGCAGTTTGGTCAGAAACATGCACACCAGTAGCCTGCTGGAGGTCATTTTGTAGAGCTCCTCCTGTTCCTCCTTGCACAAACGAGCAGATACTGGTCCTGCTGCTGGGTTGATGCCCTGTCCAGCTCTCCTCATGTAACAGCCTGTCTCCTGGTATCTCCTCCATGCTCTTGAGACTGTACTGGGAGACACAGCAAACCTTCTTGTGATGGCACGTATGGATGTGCCATCCTGGAGGATCTGGACTACCTGTGCAAACTAAATGGGCTAGAGGTACCGCCTCATACTACCAGTGGTGACAAGAACACTAGCAAAATGCAAAACTAAGGAAGAATCAGTCAAGAAAAATAAGGAGAGAGCAATTGTCTGTGGCCACCACCAGCAAAACCATTCCCTTTTTGGGGGTTGTCTTGCTGTTGCCTCTCCAGTGCACCTGTTGTCACTTTCATTTGCACCAAAACAAGTGTAACTGATTCACAATCGCTTATGCTTCCTAACTGGACAGATTGATATCCCTGAGGTTTAACTGACTTGGTGTTATACTGTGATGATTGTATTCCCGTAATTTTTTAAAACAGTTTACAAGCATAAGTGATACATGTATACGGACTGAAAGATCAACCAATGAAAACGCAGCAGGTGTTTGTGAATAATGATTGACCGACCTCCTCCTTCTCGTGCACCATAATGTGGGACTTGAGACTGGCCACGCGAGAAAACTTCTTTTGGCACACTGGGCAGGTGGGGTCCGAGGTGGTGTGTATGGACTTGTGGAGCGTGAGATTGAACTCCACGTTGAATGTCTGGGGACACTGGTCACACCGGTGAGGCTGAAAGAGAAAACAGTTGAAAGTGAAAACAGTTGAATCAAGGGAACACAAAACAGGTCGTCTTGCTGGTAGATTTTGTCTACTGTTTAAATAGCAGTCTGCTAGGCTCAAGGTGTTTTGATTACAGGGTACATCGTTGCAAGTATGTGACTCCTAGTAAGATAACAAATAATCGTTACTGAAATTTCCTCTTCTGTTGTCATATAATGTCAGTTGGTCTGATGGCTAAAAGGCTTAATTCCAGGCAGAAGCATCATGACTTTCTTCAATAACTCTTTCAGTTGCATCTGCTGTCTGGTGGCACTACATTCTCCCTCTTACACTGTGATATTTGCCTTTGAAGGATATTCTCTTTTTATCTGATACACTACACTATTTGCCTTAGGAGGAAATTGTCTCTGTCTGACTGTTAGCTCAGCGGCCTGTAAGGAAGGCTCTCCCAGTTTGACAGCGGAATAATGAATAGCAAACATACTTATATCCACTCATGTGGACAAGCTACAACTGTCATATGAGGACCACTCATCTGTGTGTCAAGCAGAAACATCACATTTCATGTGGGCTGTGTTTATACAGGCAACCCAAATCTGATCTTTCGGGACTCACGGTCGTCTGTAAATGTAAATGGGCAAATAATTGTTCTGCCTGTGTAAATGCATATGTGGAGGACAGCATGTGTTGTCAGTCATTTCTGGGGGCTTCTTAAAGGGGAATCGATGAATGTCTAAGATTTAAGTCCTTAACTCGCTTGATGTAATAGTTGGATTGTCTCCATGCAGGTATCACTCAGGGAGGGCAGGGTCCAGCTAGCCACACTGCAGAGTCACAGAGTAACATTGCTCTCCCACCATTAAGCTATTTGTATAATAACGACTATCGAAATGAAAATTCAAATGGGTTGTCTCAGCGAAAATTGGAGAACTCCACACGATTGCGGTACATACCATATACATTTTCTAATAAATGTCATTTGCAGGTTTTAAATTTTACCTTTACTAGCATCTCCTCTATTGAGGGCTCATGGGCTTACTGTATGAGCCCTCAACACCTCCCTTTGGAGATGTTAGAAATGGTAAGAAAGTTAAACAGTTACTTCAAGCGATTTATGAACTCATGAAATGTGATGTTTCATTATTCCCCTTTAAAACAAGGGTTCCAACAATCTTTCCACATCCAGCACGCTATTAATACAAGTAAAATACAAAACCCAAATGAATAAAGTCTGATACATAACTCTGCGGACATTGCCCCAAACCTGAAACATTCGATTTTCAGCTATAGTCTTCAAATTAGCTTCTGTTTCACTCTGAAAACCAGATATTATAACTAATTTATATTATAGTCATTTTGCAGAGTGAATACTGTTCAGGCTATTCTTTTATGCCCTGCTATGCCAATGTCAAACTAAATCTTTGGGGCAAGTTTGTACGGCATCAATGTTGGGCCTTTGGCACCATGCTTGCCTTGTCATTGGCCTCATGATCACGCTGGTGCCTCTGTAGCTGGCTCTCTGTGGTAAAGCTCTGGGAACAGACAGTGCACTTGTTGTCCTTGGAATTCCCATGGCTGTAATCTTTCTTGGCTTCAGATGGATCTGTTAACACAGAAGAGAGGTAGAAAGACAGACATCATATTAACATGCAGTTTATAATTAGCCTAATAAATAACTAGGAAGGATAATGTCATTAGCCTAATATTTTGATCCACCAGCAAAAACCCAGGACACAGTATATTAGATCTCTGAATTTGCATTATCCAAACACTAGGATATAATGTACCAACATTCTGGCTACTGGTGTGATGCGGTATCGGCCGCTCTAGGCTACTTTCTGCCTCTTAGAAGAGCGTTAAGACCCAGTACATCCACCAAACCATTTCAGCCAGTTACAGTGCCTTGCGAAAGTATTAGTTTGTATAATTTTATTTACACAATATGCCTACCACTTTGAAAATGCCATTTTTTTATTGTGAAACAAAAAAGAAATAAGACCAAAAACAGAACTTGAGTGTGCACCCCTCCAAAGTCAATACTTTGTAGAACCAGCTTTTGGAGGAATTACAGCTGCAAGTCTCTTGGGGTATGTCTGTATAAGCTTGGCACATCTAGCCACTGGGATGTTTACCCACTCTTCAAAGCTAAACTGCTCCAGCTCCTTCAAGTTGAAAGGGTTCCGCTGGTGTACAGCAATCTTTAAGTCATACCACAGATTCTCAATTAGATTGAGGTCTGACTAGGCCATTCCAAGACTTTTAAATGTTTCCCCTTAAACCACTCGAGTGTTGCTTTAGCAGTATGCTTAGGGTCATTGTCCTGCTGGAAGGTGAACCTCTGTCCCAGTCTCAAATCCCCACAGCATGATGCTGCCACCACCATGCTTAACTGTGGGGATGGTGTTCGTGGGGTGATGAGAGGTGTTGGGTATGCGTTTTTCTTGATGGCCAAAAAGCTACATTTTAGTGTGAACAGCCATATGTTTTGGGAGTCTCCCACATGCCTGTTGCTGAACACCAAATGTGTTTATTTTTTTCTTTAAGCAAGGGCAATTTTTCTGGCCACTCTTCCATGAAGTCCAGCTCTGTGGAGTGTACGTCTTAAAGCGGTCCTATGGACAGACAGTCCAATCTCCGTTGTAGAGTTTTGCAGCTTCTTCAGGTGCTCCGTGGGATGTTCAAAGTTTCACTTTTTTTTTTTATAAATCAACCCTGATCTGTACTTCTCCACAACTTTGTCTCTGACCTGTTTGGAGAGCTGCATGGTCTTCATGGTGCCCCTTCCTTAGTGGTGTTACAGACAGTGGGGCCTTTCAGAACAGGTGTATATACACTGAGATTATATGACAGATCATGTGACACTCAGACTGCACACAGGTAGACTTTATTTAACTAATTATGTGACTTCTGAAGGTACCTGGTTGCACCAGATCTCATTTAGGGGCTTCATAGCAAAGGGGGTGAATACATACGCATGCACCACTTTTCTGTTTTTGTAACGTCATTTTTTTATTTCACTTCACCAATATGTCCATTACATGAAATCCAAATAGAAATCCATTTAAATTACAGGTTGTAATGCAACAAAATAGGAACAACGCCAAGGAGGATGAATCATTTTGGCATTGCATGCTAGTCATTGTCTAGTAAGACTTTTAAGAGGTAATCATACGTACAAGCCTGTCTCAATTCCCCTTGGTACTAGCCATACTCTCCAAGGCAAATCTGATGAGTCTGGATTAGTAATGAAGGAATAAATCCCTACTGCAGATGATTGCAATATTACTCTTGCCGATATATATATCAATTCAATGACTTGCGGTATCAATTCCTTATGAATGAGAATCATATTGCCATGCAATGGCATGATATTGCAATGGCATGCAATATCATTGGAGCATTGAATCCTGACATACAGTAGAATCACAAGATGCGCATTATAGATAGGCACCTATCTATAATCAGCATCAGCACCTAGGTCTAATTTTTGTGATAAAATATATTCTCATGTCTCCTAATTTCCAGCTATAACAAGCAATTCGGAGGTGAGACTATCATCATAATAATACTCCTGACAAGGTCAGGCTGAAATTAAAGGTCTGCTAAAAGGATTAGGGCCAAGGTTGCCTATACGTCACCCTGTTACCCATATAGATAATTTTTCCATTGTCATCGAGGTCACACGAAAAAAGATGAGAGTCTTCAAGACAGAATTTTAACAAAATCATTTGCATATACATGCAAGTGTTTACATCTGGATTCACTGAAAAAGGACAACGGAAACACAAGTAAATACTAAGCCAGAACCATACAGGCCTGCAGAAAAACGTACTGTCACTTCCCTGTAGATACACAGTAGGGAGCAATTACTGACATGAGTAAATCCAACAAAGAATCACATGGCCATGGATTAATACAGGTGCTGGTCATATAATTAGAATACCATCAAAAAGTTGATTTATTTCAGTAATTCCAAGTGAAACTTGGATATTATATTCATTCATTACACACAGACTGCTATGTTTCAAATGTTTATTTCATTTAATTGTGATGATTAAAACTGACAACTAATGAAAATCCCAAATTCAGTATCTCCGAAAATTAGAAAATTACTTAAG
>JACXGI010002177.1:16475-34502 GCA_016801175.1 Esox masquinongy
TGGAAACTTTACACTGGACTTCAAGCAACGTGGATTCTGTGCCTCTCCTCTCTTCCTCCAGACTCTGGGACCTTGATTTCCAAAGGAAATGCAAAATTTACTTTCATCAGAGAACATAACTTTGGACCACTCAGCAGCAGTCCAGTCCTTTTTGTCTTTAGCCCAGGCGAGACACTTCTGATGCTGTGTCTTGATCAAGAGTGGCTTGACACAAGGAATGCGACAGCTGAAACCCATGTCTTGCATACATCTGTGCGTGGTGGTTCTTGAAGCACTGACTCCAGCTGCAGTCCACTCCTTGTGAATCTCCCCCACATTTTTGAATGGGTTTTGTTTCACAATCCTCTCCAGGGTGCGGTTATCCCTATTGCTTGTACACTTTTTTCTACCACATCTTTGCCTTCCCTTCGCCTCTCTATTAATGTGCTTGGACACAGAGCTCTGTGAACAGCCAGCCTCTTTAGGAATGACCTTTTGTGTCTTGCCCTCCTTGTGCAAGGTGTCAATGGTCGTCTTTTGGACAGCTGTCAAGTCAGCAGTCTTCCCCATGATTGTGTAGCCTACAGAACTAGACTGAGAGACCATTTAAAGGCCTTTGCAGGCGTTTTTTGTTAATTAGCTGATCAGAGTGTGGCACCAGGTGTCTTCAATATTGAACCTTTTCACAATATTCTAATTTTCTGAGATACTGACTTTGGGGTTTTCATTAGTTGTCAGTTATAATCATCAAAATTAAAAGGAATAAACACTTGAAATATATCAGTCTGTGTGGAATGAATGCATACATTATACACGTTTCACTTTTTGAATGGAATTACTGAAATATATCAACTTTTTGATGATATTCTAATTATATGACCAGCACCTGTATATGAAGCAAGCAGAGAGACATTGAGGCAGACAGGCATAGAGGCATTCACTGACTGTGAGCATTGGGTTCCAGAATCTCAGAAACGACACTTCTGTGCTTTTTAAGCAAAACAGTGTCTACGGTTTACAGGGAATGAGGTAAAAAATGCATCCTGTCAGCAGCAGTTCAATTTAACGAGAGAAAAAAGCTTGTTGATGAGAAGTCGAATGACAATGTCAAAAATTGTGCAAGCTAACATATGGTCCCACATACAAATACAGTAAAACGTCAGAGAGCACAACTTATCAGTCCTTGTCTAACATGAGGCTATTGCAGCAACCACAATGGGTTCCATTCCAATCAGCTAGAGAAAAACATGTCTCTAGTACAAGGTGTATAACTGATAAACTTGCCACTGACAGTATTTCAGCTTACATCCAAAATAAGGCAACATCTGTGGAAAAAAGTTGAAATACACCGATCAGCCATAACATTGTGACCACTGATAGGTGAAGTGAATAACACTGATAATCTCGTTATCATGGCACCTGTCAGTGGGTGGGAAATATTAGGCAGCAAGTGAACATTCTGTCCTCAAAGTTTATGTGTTAGAAGCAGGAAAAATGGGCAAGTGTAAGGATCGGAGCAAATTTGACAAGGGCCAAATTGTGATTGCTAGACGACTGGGTCAGAGCATCTCCAAAACTGCAGCCCTTGTGGGGTGTTCCCGGTCTGCAGTGGTCAGTACCTATCAAAAGTCGTCCAAGAAAGGAAAAGCAGTGAACTGGCGACCAGGTCATGGGCGGCCAAGGCTCACTGATGCACATGGGGAATGAAGGCTGGCCGATCCAACAGATAAGCAACTTTTTAGCTCAAATTGCTGAAAAAATTAATGCTGGTACTGATAGAAAGGTGTCAGAACACAGTGCATCACAGTTTGTTGCATATGGGGCTGCATAGCCACAGACCAGTCAGGGTGCCCATGCTGACCCCTGTCCACTGCCGAAAGTGCCTACAATGGGCACATGAGCATCAGAACTGGACCACGGAGCAATGGATGGTGGCCTGGTCTGATGAATCACGTTTTCTTATAGATCAAGTGAATGGCCAGGGGCGTGTGCGTTGCTTACCTGGAGAACACATGGCACCAGTACGCACTATGGGAAGGAGGCAAGCCGGCAAAGGCAGTGTGATGCTTTGGGAAATGTTCTGTTGGGAAACCTTGGATACTGCCATTCATGTGGATGTTACTTTGACACGTACCACCTACCTCAGCATTGTTGCACACCATGTGCACCCTTTCATAGCAATGATATTCCCTCATGGCATTGGCCTCTTTCAGCAGGATGATGCGCCCTGCCACTAAGCAAAATTGGTTCAGGAATGGTTTGAGGAACACGAGTTCAAGGTGTTGACTTGGCCTCCAAATTCCCCAGATCTCAATCCAATCGAGTATCTGTGGGATGTGCTGGACAAACCGGTCCGGTCCATGGAGGCCCCACCATGCAACTTACAGGACTTAAAGGATCTGCTGTTAACGTCTTGGTGCCAGATACCACAGCACACCTTCAGAAGTCTAGTGAGTCCATGCCTTGATGGGTCAGGGCTGTTTTTGTGGCAAAAGGGGGACCTACACAATATTTGACAGGTGGTCATAATGTTATGGCTGATCGGTGTACATTCAAATGAAGTTCAGACTTGCAATGAGACTGTAGAAAACATAACAGACAATACTAAAAGGGGCCAAGATGAAGGAATGGGGATGAAATTAAGAGTTAATTTCCAAATTGAACTTAAATCATTGTGAACACCAGGGGCCATGTGAAATTTTGTCCTGAGAAACATGTGAACCACAGGATGCATTTTGAATCCAGGGAGTTACGGGATAGTTATACATTGTTTAATGACTTGCTATTGTACCTATGATTCATATAATCTATGCTTCAAACGTGTTTTAATAACTCCATCTTAACTGTAGTTGGGCCATAAGCAGAGTTCATGTTTTGGGCCCAGTATAAGTTTTGTAAACTCAAACTCGGTAGATGTACTGGGAGCATTATTGAACATACCTAACCAGCAATGAAAGCAAACAGGCTGTCATTTGTTATCGTCTCTTATCGGTTTTCGTCAAGTCTATGCTAACGATACAAAAGCAACAGTCGCTAATTAACTAATAATGCCATTTCAGATAATTCGTTAGTCTAACTTCGTTAAGCAGTTGTTTGCTTGCTTGAAATTAATATTAGTTAGCTACTTCGCTAGCCCTTGTAAATAGAACTAGGGAAAGACCCCACAGCAATAATGCAACAAACTTAAGCAGCCTAGCCACATGCAGATCATCCATTCACTACTGATCACTCGACACGAGTTGGATTGTGGGCTAAGTAGCTAATAAAAATAGCTAGTTAAGTACAGTACAGTAAACTAGCTATGCTGTTAGGAACTTTTTTGGCTTTCCAGCTGCAAGTTTTGGATGGTGAAACTCTCCTTCGGCTAGCCAGTTCTAGCACAAAACATGTTTTAAAAAAAAAGCTATGGGCTAGCCTCTTAGCCTACTACCTAGCATCAACAAGCTAGCTCACGAGACTTAAACAACACTAACAACTGTAGTTAACCAGCCAAATTCTCGATACATGACAAAACTCATCATGAGCTCTAGCCTCCCCGAGGTGTAAATTAGACTGAATCTGGATAAGTAGAGCGACCGAAATGTTATAATATCATTCCGCCTCAATCACTCCTTTACAGCAACAAAGCAATGGACACCCGCAATACTATATCCGGGGACTATATACACTATATTCAAGTGAATTTATCTCAGATACGCAGAAGGTTGTCCATTAATTGCTAACTTCTTTAAACAGATTTGTCGCTGCATTTTTTTATTCGTGGCATTTTGGAACTGATTACCTGTTCCGTCGTTGGTTTTATCCCTCAATTTGCGAGGCCGGCCCCGCGGCATAGTTCCAGGTTTCAGGGCGGGTGTACTGTGAACGATTTGGGTTTCAAAATGGCGAATGCTTCACGATGAGCTCTTCGCGAACACGGAGAAAGCAGCAAACCCATGAACTTCTCTGCGGTTAGTGCAGGTCTAGTGAGGTTCCGTGGCATGGAGAAGGGAGACATCTAGCGTATATTGGTGTGCATTGTCTTAAGAAGTAAACGAGCGCATCATAATAATGCACTAAATATGGTGGTTGGTATGTTGATTTTGATGCTGGTTATAACCTTTCCATATGGAAAATAACTACATTTTAAATATATTTTGAAAACATTTTTGGGATTCATTTAAAAATAAAAAATGGTCAGTTAATATATTTAAAGGAAATGTAATTAATACATTTAGAAAACCTTCACAAATATATTACCAAATGCATATAAAATGTATGAAAAAATGTTGAAGATGCATTTGGAAATGTATTAGAAAATACATACTAAATATATATTTTAATACATTTGGAAAACATATTTTTGAATACATTTAGAGGGGCGAGTTGTGGCCTTACCAAGGTTGCTAAAGTATGTTAGAGTATATTGGTCCCTGCAAGATGAAATGCATATTGTAAATGTATGTCTATAAATATATATATATATATATGTATTTCAACACCAAAATGTGATGTCATCAATACGTCATTAATGATGAACATTTTGAAAGTGTTGTTTGTGTATTCACTGCATGAAGACAAGTGCGCTGCATTTGTTTAGAAAATCCAGTCCTATTATTGGCTGTAATATAATATTGATTTTAGCATAAACCCTGTCCCTGGGTTACACCTAAGGGCCCCCACAGTCCTTGCCAGGCCCAATATCCACTAAAACCTGAGGCCTCTAAGGGAATAACACCTGTGTATAGCTGTAAAGGAGATCTTGGTCTCAGTTTGTGTTCCTTGTTGAACTAAAGGTATAATAATTTTCAGGTCTGCTGTGAAGTGATAAAATATAACAAGTCTTGCATGAATGTCATTTTGGACTGTGAGCATTATTTGTTCTGAAATATATTTGGACAAAATTTAAATGTATTTATACATTTTGACATACATTTCGGGAATTAAAGGTGAAATACATTTTGATACCTGTAATGTAATTTGAATAAAGTTAAATGTATGTATACATTTTTAAATACATTTCTGAATAAAAGATGAAATGCATTTTCATACCTGAAATGTTTTTTGAATAACATTAAATGTATTCGACATGTATTCATCATATACTCCACATGCATGTTGCATTGCAAAAATATATTTATTTTCCGTATGGGTTATTGATCCAGAAAACCCATTCAGTTCAGTATCTGAGCATTAGAGGAACTAATTGAGGCAATTTAGAATATTATTTGCCAACTTTCATGTCATAATGTCAAACTACGTTAGTCACATGTCAAAAATGATCTTTCCCTCATGAAAATTTGATGTTGCTATTTTATTCGATTTGTAGTTGCAAAAGTTTCCGTAGTCTGACAGTATATTGAAATGCGTTAGGGCTTGGCAAAAACAGGTTTCTCATCAATAAAGGCATGTGTATAATTTCTATAGATACTTTACCATCTGGTGGTTTGAATTTATTTGCTACAAAGAAAGTTGTTTAAAACACTCTTGCTAGTTAGGTTAATAGAGTGAACATATTCTCAACCAGAAGTTCCATATGTCATATGCAATCACCAACTTTGTTTCGACAGAAAACATTTAACATTTAACAATCAATACCAAATAACCCTGAAACATATCTCCATAACATTAGAGTCTCTCACATGCAAAGTTGACTTTGGGTGAGACGCATATCATTTGAGTGGGACTGGAGACCCACACTTTCTCTCTGGAAGAGAAGGTGCGTCCCTGACACCGGGGCTGCTTCGTCCCCGGAATATCCCGGCACTGCCGTGTGAAGTTGTGTTCCTCGGCCAGGCGTTTCTGGAGGTCACCCAAGTACTCGAAACGGGCGTTCAGTGGGCACATCGGTTCCATGGGGGGCGCTAAAGGTTAAGTCTGCAGTTATTCACAACTCTCGAACGAACATCAGGGCGGCCTGTGTGCACTCAGTTCTTTCCTGCATACAGTGCTTTTCCTGTCCACAGGACCAAAGGCAGGTGGCGATCCCACTCTCTCTGTGGTGTCAGGGGGTTACGATGGCCATTTACGTTGTGAGCGTTCGATTAAAACGCTCCAACAGTCAATCGCCTGCTGGGTTAAGGGGGGTTGTTCTATTCATACTCACCTCATGCACTGGCACGTGTCAGCGAACAACTGCGCCACGAAGTTCCGCTGCTGGTCGCTGTGTAACTCCTCTGTTGCTCCAAACCGGCAGAACATCCTACTCACCAACCGCTCAGCCGTGGTAGTACCACTCTGCCCAGGGAACACGTACGCCTCAGTACCACTTGGTAAAATGGTCCATGGCCACCAGGATGTAGCGGTTCGCATCATCAGTGGTGGGAAATGGGACCAGGATGTCCAGCCGACTTGTTCCATGGGGACCCCCACCTGGTACTGCTACAGAGGGGCATGGGAACATCCGGTGGGTCCCTTCTTGTCATTGCAGACGTCACAGCAGTACACAAAGAGTTCACTGTCCTGTCTGCAACTTGCCCAGTAGAACCGCAGTTTCAGTCTGTTCTAGGTCTTGGCCACACCGAAGTGAACCGCCCCAACAGAGGTGGTCCATCATCAAGCGACCAGAGGGCAGCAGAGGGGAAGGCGGAGCAAGGGGTGTTGTTGCCTCAGGTGACGGCGGTAGTGGCAGAGCCGTGTAGTGACTGGTGGAGACAACCGGGCCTGGGTGTGTTTTGGGACATTGTCCTGTTGCGAAACAAATGGGATGGCATATTGTTGCAAAATGCTGTTGTAGCCATGCTGGTTCAGTGTGCCTTAAATTCTAAATAAATAACAGACAGAGGCCCTCGTTCATGAAACCTCAGAAAAGATCTCAGATTTGCACGTGGGGAGAGACTTACAATCATCTTCATGTGTGATTAACGGAACTGTCGCACCTCTTCGAAATGAGCATAGATGTTATTCATCATTCTCCATGACAAAATTAGCACCGTTATGGAACATTCTTTCACTTCTCAGCCCAGAGCCGAAGTCCTTTAGAAGAGCAAGCTTTGCCATCACTACTCCACCCCGAACCACTGGTTTATTTATACTCTCACTAGTAAATGTTAACACCTGTTAGCTAATCAAGATGCCAGCCACAGAAATTATAATGACCATTTGTGATCTCAATATGTCGATACTATAGGCCTGAGTGACTTAGGAAAAGCATGGCAAAGCTAGTTTATTTGTCTAGCGCATTACATACATTAAGACAATTCAAACCTTACAAACGCATGAACAACAGAAATAAGAGATAGAAAATGCAGAAATAAAGTGAAAGAAATAAATAATACATTAATACGGTAGTGATACAATATTTAATATTGTGGTAGCCTATATTTGTATGTGTTATATTCCTCTTCATCTTATTTTATATTACCTATTATAATTGTGGTTGTTGTTACTGAGGCTGTTACAATTGTTGTTTTTCATGATAATGATGGTCTTATTACGAATCAAGCATTATCTTACATTTTGACATTGGTTTACACGGTCTCCGACCAGACGTGTGTTTGATCGTAAGGATATAATAAAGATAATATTGATGAATACCAGCTTTGTACGATCATTTCAGTCGGTGAAATGATCGTACAGTCATTTTAAGATCCGCACGCACGTTTCATGAATGAGGTCCATTGTCACCGGCAAAGCACCCCCACATCATTACACCTCCTACTCCATGCTTCATGGTAGGACCCACACATGTGGAGATCATACGTTCACCGACTCTGTCACACAAAGACAGGGGGGTTGAAACCAAAAATCGCAAATGTTGACTCACCAAACCAAAGGACAGATTCCCACAGGTTTAATGTCAATTTCTTGTTTTTCTTGGCCCAACTAAGACTCTTATTTTTATTGGTGTCCTTCAGCAGTGGTTTCTTTGCCGCATTTTGACCACGAAGGTCTGATCAATTCAGTCTCCTCTGAACAGTTGATATTGAGATATGTTGGTTACCTGAACTTTGTGAACCATTTATCTGGGCTGCAATCTGAGGTTTTTTGAGGTTGGTGACTCTAATGAACTCACCCTCTACAGCAAAGGTAACTCTGGGTCTTCCTTTCCTGCAGAGGTCCTCATGGGAGCCAGTTTCATTGTAGCGATTGATGGTTTTTGCAACTGCACTTGAAAAAACTTTCAGAATTCTTGAAATTTTCCAGAGTGACTAAACTTCAGGTCTTGAAGTCAAGATGGGCTGTTGTTTCTCTTTGCTTATTTGAGCTGTTCTTGCCATAATATGGACTACTCGGTACAGATATTATGATAGTCTTCTGTATAACCACCCTACCTTGTCCCTCTGTGTATACCCACGCTAACGCATAAAGAAGGAAATAAATTCCACATTACCTTTTACCAAGACCACATTTTAATTGAAATGCAATCCAAGTGAGTACCTCATGAAGCTTGTTGAGTGTGAAAAGCTGTCATCAAGGAAAAGGGTGGCTGCTTTAAAGAATCTACAATATCAAATTTATTTTGATCTGTTAAACACTTTTTGGTTGCTACATGTCCTTGTTTTCGAAAGAAAGGCAAATGTTTTGTCCATTGAAATAACATCAAATTAATCAGAAATAGCATGTAGATGCTGTTAATGTTATAAATGACTATAATAGCTGGAAACAGTTGTTTATTAATGGAATATCTATGTAGGTGTGCAGAGGCCCATTATAAGCGACCATCAGTCCTGTGATCCAATGCCATGTTGCGTTTGTTAATCCAAGTCTATCGTTTTAAAATGCTAATTGACAGTCTCTTCTTGTTCTGAGAAATGAAGGCTATTCCATGCAAGAAATTGCCAAGAAACTGAAGATCTCGTACAATGCTGTGTACAACTCCCTAAGAGGTGACTCCGGGATGCTGGCCTTCTAGGCAGAGTTGCAAAGAAAAAGACATATCTCAGACTGGCAAATAAAAGAAAAGATTAAGATGGGCAAAAGAACACAGACACTGGACAGAGGAAGAGCTTTGTCTAGAAGGCCTGATGTTTTATAGGTACTATGACCCCAAACCTTTGAACAATAGTGTATATAAAATAATGGCGATAAAGAAAACAAAGTAATAAAAACAAAAATACTGTATTCAATATTCAGTATTATACCATTCAGTAAATGACTGTCATGATTAAATTGCAATTCATTGCATAAGTTATGAATTGTGTTTACTGCAAGTATAGGGCAGTATTTAGCAATAATACCAGTATTGTTTCCTCTTTCAGACCCAAGAAAGGACGTTTACCTAGTCAGCATGTTCTTCACTTCAGCAGTTTAAGTTTCAACTTAAAATGGTTTTCTTAGATTTTTGTGCTTCTTAAATTATGTGTTAAAACTAAAGATTTTCACAAGTTAAGAGAATATTTAAAATGAATGTGCTATTTATTCTTATTTTCGTCTTTGGACCCAATTTCTTTCATTGAGATCATTGCTACACTTTTTATTTGACATTTTTACCCTAATTTTAAATCAACTAAACACATTTTCATGTACCACACTGGAAGCAATTAGGATTAACCGCCTTGCTCAAGGACAGAACAACTTATTTTCCACCTGGCTCTGGAGTTTTATCTAGCAACCATCCGGCTATTGGTCAGATACTGTAACCTCTAATCTACCTGCCTACCCACTTCTAAGAGGGCTTATCTAAGATTGTATTACTTCATTAGCACAAGAATAAACTATAATGTAAGTGTTGTTATTTTCTTAGGGAAGGACAAAGTAGCATACTAATGAATTAATGAATAAAGTAATTATTATTATTAAATCTATAATGGGTCCAGTGTGAATGACCGTTTGTCCTCAAATCTGGCTTACATTCTTTCATCAGGGAGGCCTCCTATCAACTAATAGGCCAAACATGGAACAGTTTCAAAGTTTTGCGAAGTTAGCTTTTTTAAGTTGGACCAGCGTGTAAAATGGCAATCAGACTTGCATCTGGTTTTGACAGGAATTCCACTGTGGGGAAGTGGCTGCAGTAGCGCTATGGCTTAGAGGATAAAAACTATGTGATTCGACTGCAGCCACTTTCACAGAATAGCAGAAGGCGATCCTCCCATCCTCCAGTGATTTTAAACCAACAGTCATCTCTTCACAGAGGAAAGCAATCCTCTCAGCAGCATCACTGCACAGAGGGAGGGGCTCTCACTGCCTCTGAGATCTTCATTGGGAAGAACTGCGTACTCCTCGCCTCCTCTCTCTCTTCTAACAACTCATTACACGAGAAAGCCAGAGATCCCTACCCTTTAACATTTTCCTGTAATGGGTTTGACACTGTCATCTCACCTTTCATCTTCAACAACTCCTTTAACTCATTTATTTTGAGACGCGAAGACCCAAACTGTGTTCCATACTGGTGGATTTTAGCTGTCCATATCAAAGGCCAGTGAACAGGACCACATTTGTGGTAAATTTCCTGCTGCCGCAGTCTGTTCAGCCAGTGTTGTTGTATTTTCCTTTCAGCTTGTTTGCTACGTAGCTATTGCTGCTTCTAGTCAGTTTATCCTCAGCTAATGTTTCTTGTTCATGGCCAGATTCGATACCTGGTCTACTGGGTGGCAGTTTGCGTCTCCAACCACTACACTATTTAACAATTGGTAGTCAGTCACTCTGTCAGAGATATTCGCTCCTCTAGGCCGGTTTCGCTTACCTGGTCCGGCAATAACGATTAAATAAAATAAAGTACATGAGTAGAAAGGGCGCAAGGAATAGGAAACTCAGATCTTCCCTCAAAACTAGCAACATCACCTTTCTTTTCCAAGAGAAAATGTTTTTTTTAAGCAGCAACAGTTTTAGAATGTGTTAAAAGCTTGAATGTCCGCTGCTTATTTGATGTGTGAGCTTTTACACTTTCTAAAGCGGCACTGTCCCGCAGGTGTGTTTATATGGAGGAATGAAAAGTAATGTTGATAGTAAAAAAAATGTATATAATAAAATAATACCACATTTGGCACAGAAGTAAGCAGCAACTCACAAATAACTCAATTTTCCTTTATATATTGTGATGCAAATGTGCCCCTACCCCACAAATCAGCATAACACCAATGACCCTAACAGAAAATGCTGTTAGCATCATCAGGGGAGGTAAATAAGGGCTCCCAGAGAGCATCTCCGGGTGGAGGCCAAAACACCTGAAGATGAAGGACAAGGCTTGAAGACGAAGACGGCCAGGAGATAGATGGAGGGTGCCGGAGCAGCCGTCAAAGTTGCAACCATCAGAGCCCGTTGCTCCAAAACCCCCAAGAGTGGAGGCGGCAAGAGTTTATGCCGCCTCCACATAAAATGGGGTGATCTGACACTTTTGATTTCTCCCTCACCCCCCCTCACCATTCTGTTTTCTTAATTAAAGTCATTCATAAGATTTCTATCTACCATGGAGTTTTTCTAAATGATTTTGGAAAATGCACTTTTACACAATGCACAATGCACTTTTACCTCAGGCCTTAGTGTTTTTTGTATCTTTGTTCATCCTTTCTGAAGCCCTGAACAAACTGCCCCTTAAGGAGTAATTAAATGCATTGAGTTGTATTGTACTGTAGAAGTCTGATCGTAACGGTGGCCAAATCACCTAAAATGTCCTTATCTTTATCTTCAGTTGAACTACAACAATCAGCCATAACATTATGACCACTGACAGGTGAAGTGAATAACACTGATAATCTCGTTATCATGGTACCTGTCAGTGGGTGGGATATATTAGGCAGCAAGTGAACATTCCGTCCTCAAAGTTGATGTGTTAGACGCAGGAAAAATGGGCAAGCGTAAGGATCTGAGTGACAGATCCTTTGACAAGTGCCAAATTTTGATTGCTAGACTGGGTCAGAGCATCTCCAAAACTGCAGCCCTTGTTGGGTGTTCCTGGTCTGCAGTGGTCAGTACCTATCAAAAGTGGTCCAAGGAAGGAAAAGCAGTGAACCGACAACAGGGTCATGGACGGCCAAGGCTCACTGATGCATGTTGGAAGCGAAGGTTGGCCCGTGTGGTCCGATCCAACAGACAACCTACTGTAGCTCAAATTGCTGAAAAAGTTAATGCTGGTACTGATAGAAAGGTGTCAGAACACACAATGCATCGCAGTTTGTTGCGTATGGGGCTGCGTAGCCACAGACCAGTCAGGGTGCCTATGCTGACCCCTGACCACTACCGAAAGCGCCTACAATGGGCACGTAAGCATCAGAATTGAACCACAGAGCAATGGAAGAAGGTGGCCTGGTCTGATGAATCACGTTTTCTTTAACATCACGTGGATGGCTGGGTGCGTGTGCGTCACTTACCTGGAGAACACATGGCACCAGGATGCACTATGGGAAGGAGGCAAGCTGGCGGAGGCAGTGTGATGCTTTGGACAATGTTCTGCTAGAAAACTTCGGGTCCTGCCATTCATGTAGCTGTTACTTTGACACGTACCACCTACCTGAGCATTGTTGCAGACCATGTGCACCCTTTCATAGCAACGGTATTCCCTGATGTCATTGGCCTCTTTCAGCAGGATAATGTGCCCTGCCACAAAGCAAAAATGGTTCAGGAATGGTTTGAGGAACAGAACAAGGTGTTCAAGGTGTTGACTTGGCCTCCAAATTCTCCAGATCTCAATCCAATCAAGCATCTGTGGGATGTGCTGGACAAACATGTCCGATCCATGGAGGCCCCACCTCGCAATTTACAGGACTTACAGGATCTGCTGCTAACGTCTTGGTGCCAGATACCGTACACCTTCGGAGGTCTAGTGGATTCTATGCCTCAGTGGGTCAGGGCTGTTTTGGTGGCAAAAGGGGGACCTACATAATATTAGGCAGGTGGTCAGAATGTTATGGCTGATCAGTGCAGTATGCAAGATCAGCGACAAAGCCAACATGCACTGATGAACCAAAACATTATGACCACTCACATGTGAAGCGAATAACATTGATCTCCTAACAAGGGCACATGCCAAGGTCTGGGTAGAAAAATCACTTCTCTTAGTCAACGTGTTGGATGCAGGAGAAATGGTCAGGAGTAAAGACCTGAGTGACTTTGACCAGGGACAAGTTTTTACGGCCAGATGATTGGGTCAGAGCATCTCTGAAACGACAAGGCTTGTGGGGTGCTCCCGGTCAGCAGTGGTGAGAACCTACCAACAGTGGTTCTAGGATGGACAAACTGGCAACAGGGTGTTGCCCAAGGCTCATCAATGTGCAAGGGCAATGAAGGCTATCCCGTCTGGTTCGAACCGACAGAAGGTCTACTGTGGCAGTCACAGAACATGTTAATGATGGTTAGGGAGGAATGTGTGACAAGACACAATGCATCGCACCCTACTGCGTATGGGACTGTGTAGACCGCTCACAGTGCCCATGATGACCTCTGTCCACTGTCGAAAGCGCCTACAATGGGCACGCAAGCGTCAGAACTGAACCTTGGAGCAGTGGAAGAAGGTTGCCTGGTTCGATGAGTTCCGTTTTCTGTTACATCACGTGGATGGCATTTACTTGTGGTAGTGATGGAACCAGGATGCACTGTGGGAAGACGACAAGCCAATGGAGGGAGTGTGATGCTCTGGGCAATGTTCTGCAGGGAAATCCTGGGTCAGGGCATTCATGTGGATGTCAATTTGACACGTGCCACCTACCTAAACATCTTTGCAGACCAGGTACACCCCTTCATGGCAATAATTTTCCCTGATGTCAGTGGCCTGTTTCAGCAGGATAATGCGTTCTGCCACACTGCACACATTGTTCTGGAATGGTTTGAGTAACATGATGAAGAGTTCAAGGTTTTGACTTGGCCTCCAAATTCCCCAGATATCAATTCGCTTGAACATCTGTGGGATGTGCTGGACTAACAAGTCCGATCCATGGAGGTCCCACCACGCAACTTACAGGACTTGAAGGATCTGCTTCTAATGTCTTGGTGCCAGATACCACAGGACACCTTCAGGGCTCTTGTAGAGTCCATGCCTCGGTGGGTTGGTGCTGGTTTGGCGGAATGCAGAAGACCAACAGCATATTAGGTAGGTGGTCATAATGTTTTGGCTCATCAGTGTATATACAGTGAATGTAAAAATATTCAGACCTTTGGCCATTCTCTCACACTGAATTACAAACGGAACATTGAAATTTAATTCTGTTTAATATTTTATTTAGAAACACTGACACTCACACAAAATCAATGACATTGGGACATGTTGGAAAATATTTTGAAGAAAAATGACCAACTGAAATTTGTTGTTTACATAAGTATTTAACCTCTACAAATTACTTAGCAGATAGACCTAGCCTGGTCTCTTTAACTCTGGTTTTGTCATATAGGTTTGCTCTCCTCCTACAGGTTCCTATGGGGAGATGTGAGTATGTCATTTAGACCTGTGTAGGTCATTTAGACCAGTTAGGGCCAGCTTCACTGGTACATTAACAATGAACACCAAAAGAGTTCCAAAGTTTAACCTATCTGAACTTTTTGTCTGTGAAAACAGATGAGATAGGGACAGCGGAGATGACGTGTCTCTATCTAGGTGTTATCCCAGACGTACCTGGTTTTCTATCATCTCACAATATTCAGTTACCAAAATGCTTTTTAATTATTTTCTTTACATACATGAAACTAAAGTAAATGTTTTCTAACACATGGATGGCACATAAACAGTTCTTCATGATACAATTATATGCTTCTTAATTTACTTTATTTACTTACTTCTTTTTTACCCTCTGCATAGACAATTGTTTTACCAATATTCATTTTGAAATTATATTGTGAAAATCAGTTTGCCTACTATTTACAACAACAGTAACATGTTAAATCTCAAGGTATAAAATAAATCAAGGCTTCCAAACCCAGTTTGTTGATGATCTGCAGCCCAGTAGCCCCAGTAGTGATGAAGCTGATATAGATTTTCATCCTGCTAATTATTAAAATCTTCTGTGCAAAATAGAAACAAATCTATATGATAGTTACTCCCTAGGAATGTTGTTGGGAGTAACGTGTCGATAGTGTTTAACCATATAGGTTTCATTAAATGAACAGTAATTTTAAAATGCACATTCACGATGCTCTTGGTATTGTGGAAATGTAAGTAAATGAAGAACTAACGTTTGTACTGAACACACAATTAATGCTTCAGCCAGTTTAATCTAGTGACATGTCATGCTGCTAGTGTCTAATGTTCTTATGGTCTGGACAAACTGTCCAAATACAGTTATGAAGGGGTTGTTCTCTGCTGCACTCTGGGCCATCTCTGCTGTACTGGTTCCTGCCTCATCTTCATGTAGGTCAGGGCTGTCAAACTCATTCCACACAGGGTCAAGTATCTGCTCTTTCTGTAGTTTTCCTTTTAATTGGTGTCCAATTAAGACCTAGACAACCAGGTGAGGGGAGTTCCTAGCCAATTTTTAAACAGGTATAAGGTAGGAGTGAAAATCTGCAGACACTTGGCCCTCCATGGAATTAGATGGAATGACACCTTTGATGTAGGCAAGTGTTTATCTTTCAGCAAACGCTGGGCCTGAAGTGTTTCCAGATACATGGCATCGGCATTCCCTTGCGAAATTCAGGTACCCGCTGGGTGCACTCAGTGTTTTGTACTTCCTGGGAGAATACAAACAGAAGTAATGACATGTTCAGGACAAAAATGACAAGGTACAGATTCCAAAGTACACAAACTTAAGGAAAGGCAGTGAAAGAGCAGTTTTGTTTTCACACAAGTAGAATTTCATTATATTTTTGTGCCTTATCTAGCAAAGACCAGTTTTGGAATCAGATCTACTAAACAAATGCACCCATGATGCAAATAATAAAGACATTGTGTTATAATAATTAACTGAATCGGTGTAATCAGTGTAAAATCAGATCCACACTGTCTGTACATATATAACCTTTCAGAACATAACCCTGCCATGCCAGAAGTCCTCAGAACATCTGAATATGACAGAGATAGAAATCTGTAGTTGTGGCTTCACAAGAGCATGCTGACTCTTCAGGCTGTAGGTTTCCGGTATGACTCCTGAAAAGTATGAGTATGTTACTGTAATTTAGACTTGGGTATTCTGGGTATTGCATTTTTATATGACAGGTTCTATTGTATGAGAACACTGCTGGTTAAGCTGAATAAAGGGATATCAGAGTGCATGGTTTATACTGTAGCTTTCTAACATGAAAAAGAAAGTACACCAGCTGGAAAGGTGTCTTTTTTTTTTTTTTACATATTTGGACTTTTTTAGCTAAATTCCACATGCAAAGAAAAGCTAGTACACCCCAACCTTTACCATTATATAAAATGACTAAAGATTATTTTAGAATCAGGTGCGCCAAAACAGCATGTCATTTGGTCTTAACAATATTGGTGTGTGGAAAAAAACATCATGCTATGACCAAAAGACCTTTCTGAGGCACTCAGAATAATTATTATTGATGCCCATGAGTCTGAGTGTGGTTACAAAGCCACTTCCAAGCAATTTGAAGTACGTTATTCCACTGTCTGACAGATCATCTACAAATGGAGAAAATTCCAGACAGCTGGCAGGTTGTCCAAACAATTTCATTCTGAGAGCTGATCGAAATATGTTCATGGAAATTTATAAGAACCCCTTGAGAACATCAAGGGATGAACAGGTCTTTCTTGCAGCATTCACTGTCATAGTGCATAAGTCAACTGTCAGAAAGTGACTACACAAACATACATCAGAGGTCCGGAAACAAGAAGAATCTGCTGTCAAAAAAGAATACTTGACTAATGTATACCAGAAAACACCAGGCTAAAGACCAAAACTACTAAAACTACGTGCTCTGGACAAAGGTGGATATGTTTGGTAGCAACCTCACAACAACTGCACAACAACTGCAAAGCAAAATGGTTTGGGCCTGCTTTGCTGCCTCATGGCCTAGCCAACTTGTCATAATTGAAATAATACAAATTCTGTATAGTACCAAAAAATCTTTGTGGTGAATGCGAAGCTATCTTTAAAATAATTAAACTTTATCAAACATGGCTCTTTGCAACAGGACAATGATCTAAAGCACACTAGCAAAGCTACAGCAGAATGGCTCAAAAACAAGATAGGGGGGTTATGGAATGGCCGAATCTCAATCTAAATGCTGTTGAGGGAAATGAAGCAAAGACAACTTCCCAGGGGGTGTATTTACTTTTTCAAGTCACTGTATAAGACAGGGGAGACTAAACTTTGTGAGGTAGCTAATGATAACTTTGACATACAGTATCTCACAAAAGTGAGTACACCCCTCACATTTTTGTAAATATTTGAGAATATCTTTTCATGTGACAACACTGAAGAAATGTCACTTTGCTACAATGTAAAGTAGTGAGTGTACAGCTTGTATAACAGTGTAAATTTGCTGTCCCCTCAAAATAACTCAACACACAGCCATTAATATCTAAACCGCTGGCAACAAAAGTGAGTACACCCCAAGTGAAAATGTCCAAATTGGGCCCAATTAGCCATTTTCCCTCCCCATTGTCATGTGACTCGTTAGTGTTACAAGGTCTCAGTTGTGAATGGGGAGCAGGTGTGTTAAATTTGGTGTTATCGCTCTCACACTCCCTCATACTTGTCACTGGAAGTTCAACATGGCACCTCATGGCAAAGAACTCTCTGAGGATCTGAAAAAAAGAATTGTTGCTCTACATAAAGATGACCTACGCTATAAGAAGATTGCCAAGACCCTGAAACTGAGCTGCAGCACGGTGGCCAAGACCATACAACGGTTTAACAGGACAGGTTCCACTCAGAACTGGCCTCGCCATGGTCGACCAAAGAAGTTGAATGCACGTGCTTAGCGTCATATCCAGAGGTTGTCTTTGGGAAATAGATGTATGAGTGCTGCCAGCATTGCCGCAGAGGTTGAAGGGGTGGGGGGTCAGCCTGTCAGTGCTCAGACCATATGCCGCACACTGCATCAAGTTGGTCTGCAGGGCTGTCGTCCCAGAAGGAAGCCCCTTCTAAAGATGATGCACAAGAAAGCCCGCAAACAGTTTGCTGAAGACAAGCGGGCTAAGGACATGGATTACTGAAACCCTGTCCTGTGGTCTGATGAGACCAAGATAAACTTATTTGGGTCAGATGGTGTCAAGCGTGTGTGGCGGCAACCAGGTGAGGAGTACAAAGT
>JACXGI010002177.1:34602-77846 GCA_016801175.1 Esox masquinongy
GTCAAGCATGGTGGTGGGAGTGTCATGGTCTGGGGCTGCATGAGTGCTGCCGGCACTGGGGAGCTACAGTTCATTGAGGGAACCATGAATGCCAACATGTACTGTGACATACTGAAGCAGAGCATGATCCCCTCCCTTCGGAGACTGGGCCGCAGGGCAGTATTCCAACATGATAACGACCCCAAACACACCTCCAAAATGACCACTGCCTTGCTAAAGAAGCTGAGGGTAAAGGTGATGGACTGGCCAAGCATGTCTCCAGACCTAAACCCTATTGAGCATCTGTGGGGCATCCTCAAATGAAGGTGGAGGAGCGCAAGGTCTCTAACATCCACCAGCTCCATGATGTCGTCATGGAGGAGTGGAAGAGGACTCCAGTGGCAACCTGTGAATCTCTGGTGAACTCCATGCCCAAGAGGGTTAAGGCAGTGCTGGAAAATGATGGTGGCCACACAAAATATTGACATTTTGGGACCAATTTGGACGTTTTCACTTAGGGGTGTACTCACTTTTGTTGCCAGCGGTTTAGACATTAATGGCTGTGTGTTGTGTTATTTTGAGGGGACAGCAAATTTACACTGTTATACAAGCTGTACACTCACTACTTTACGTTGTAGCGAAGTGTCATTTCTTCAGTGTTATCACATGAACAGATATAATCAAATATTTACAAAAATGTGAGGGGTGTACTCATTTTTGTGAGATACTGTAGGTAAACTTGATTTCAGCCCATTATGCTTTTCAGACTTGCTCAAGTTTGTTCATGTTACTTGGATGACGGTTGTGGTCTGCAGTTTTCAAATAGTACTAAGATCTTCACAGGGCTACTGTAGGATATTCACTATTTTGTTCTTACGTCACTCCACTGTTACTTTGGTCTAGTGTTTGGGATCATTGTCATGCTTCAAAGTCAATTTACTTCGAGGCTGAAGATTTTTAGTGGACTGAAGCATTTTTCTTGCAGCATTTCCCTATATTTTGCTCCATCCTTCCTTCAATTTAACCATGATGCCCAGTCCCTGCAGGTGTGATGATATTTCAACTACAGGGATGGTTTGTGTTAATGCGTGTGGAGTTTTAGGTTTGTGACACACATTGTACATTGTTTTTTGTCCATAAAGCTCTATCATTGTTATCCATATTGCAGTTGGGTCACTCCCAGGCTTTCAGATGGTAATTTTTGAGTAACAGTTTATTTCATGCCACCCTCCAGTATAGGCCAGTTTCATGAAGAGCTCTTAATGCGGTATGGTTGACCGGTGCACTATTACTCCACTCCTAGCCACTTCACTCAATAGCTCCATCAAAGTGATTGTTAGCCTCTCTGTGGCTTCTTACACAAGTCTCTTTCTTGTTTGAGTCCTGGGTTTTGAGGGACAGTTTTTCCTTGGCAGTTCTTGGGTGGTGTGGTGTAGTTTTCTCATCCTGATTATTGATCCAATTGTCCTCAATGGGATATTCAAACACTTGGACATTTTCATGTTTTATTTTTTTATCATTTTCCTATTAAAATGTGTTTATTCTTTTTCTACAAGTTTCTTTAGAATGCTGTTTCATCAATTTTCTTCAGATTCAGTCTGACCCATCATTGTTCAACAGGTGTTTTTATACAGAAAATGTGACCGCAACTTTAGTAGTTTACAGGTAAAGATCAATTGTTAGGTTACCATTTCTTTGTTTGGGCAATTTGTAAACTGAGAGCTTCCACATTACAGGGGTTGAATACCTATGGAATCAATATACTGTATTTCAGTTTTTATTTATTACTAATATTTCCCAACATTAAACAAATGTCACCTCACCATAATTGATCATGAATGTTAGTGTTTTGTAGTAAAATATTAAACAGAACAACATTTCAATCTAACAGTTTTAATGTAATAAAAACAGAGAGTTGGTCAGGGATGTGAATATTTTGCTAGGGACTTTTTGGGTGTAATACCCCTGTAATAGTGCATCTGGCCCTTTAATTGGTAGAGAGGAGTGTAGAATTCTAGCAACATTACTGTGTCTGTTGCTAAAAAGTATTATATACAAACAATATCTTGTCATTAGACAATGTACATTTACCAAGACTTTGTAGTTTTGAGTAATGTTTTGGGGTGGTTCAAAGTATTTCAGTGTTTCATTTAACTGTACACACAGAGATATTGACAAATGATTTGATTGACAGATATTGTGTATGTTTTGTCTTTATATGGTGATCATAACAACGAAGGGAAAATATGTTGAATGAAAAACTATCCGCGAACTTACGCTGTCTCATATTATCAAGGTGTGTTTATTATAACGTGCAGTAAAATGTGAACATTTTTAGAATTGTTTGGCGTGCTACCATAATTGGTCTGCAAATCTACTGGTACCTGATGATAAACCTGTATGACACCCCTGGTATGGCACCAATCAAGGTAAACTTTCAATAACAATGGTTCTATGACTTTTAAGTGTGCAACATTGTAGTGAAGAGTGCTGTATAAACTAACCCAAATGGTGTAATATGATAATTGTATTCCAAGTGTCAAGTTGGATTTGTATTGGTTGGTTTTGGTCTGTCACAAAAGGAAATAGATCGACCAGTAGAGGACAGCAGTGAGTTGTGAATGGACACCATATTTGCTAAACAGAGGTGATAATCTGCATTATGTCAACAGGCTGCCATTGCTGCTAAAATAAGATAAGGTCCGTTGAGAACAGTTGCACTGCCTAGAGAGGCAATTTCCACTTCCTCAATTTTGCAAAAATGATGAGATGTCTTTAATGTTACATTCAGGTTAGTTCCAGAGAATATGACTGAGCAAATACCTAAATTCATGGTCAAACAAGCCTACTTGAGGTGAGAAATGGAATTAAATGTAGGTTCCAACCATTGTTGTTATGTAATTGCTCTGTCATTACAAACATCAGTTAATCCAAGCACATCATTGTCAAAAAAACCCTTTGTTTTTAAAGTCATCTGAGCCTCCTATTATGCTGCCACCATATGGAGCCATGATGCCTGCTTTCAGGGCTAGTAAACCCAATGACAACCCTCAGCCAAGTCAATCCTGTTCCCTGGGAGATTCACGTAAATGTTTATCCTTGGCAGTGACTGACCCGCGATGGGTATAAATAACAAAGCTTTCATACACTGACAATGACAGGAAGTGGAGAGAATTGATGTTTGCGATTCAGTGTCACAAACATAATAGCTGTGTCTGTAGAATCTAGCCCATACAGCAGAGCAAGGCAAGGAAAGAGAGAGCGAGAGAGAGGAGTCTCATGGACAAAAAGAACGGAAAACAGTGGGGGGAGAGAGTGAAAAAGAGACCTCTCCATGCATACGCCATGGCCCGTGAGTGTTAGTGGGTTTTGGGTGGCGTTTCTCTTTTCAAATGTAACCACATTTGTATGACTGGGAATGTCAACGTGAAAGTAATTCCATACATAAATCAGTTTTATATGTATACATTAACTTTACATCTCTGTTACTTATAGTGTGTCCGCTATTGCATGGAATGCTGTGTGTCTCCGCCATTTATTTCTGGTTAGAGGGTGTCACTTTCTGGACTATGACCCAAAGAGAGATTCATGTTCATTATGTTCTACTGTCTGTTCCTGCCAACCTTCCCAGCCAGGTATTCTGCCTGTCCCCTCTGGGTTCACAGAGACAGCATTCTGAGGGGAGAAAACAAACGCTCGGACACCACACTGACCTTGAGTTATCCTCCACGCCCCTGTTCTTCTTCTTTTTTTATTCAGTGGTCTGTTGCTCTGCCTCTCTCTGCAGTCAAAAGCGGACCGATCAGTCGTGAAGATTGTGGTTGCAACGGCAGGGGGTTGTAAATCTCACGTCTCTGTCAGAGAGGAACACACTGCTGAAGAAAGCACTCTGAAAACGCAGAGAGAACGCTGTGAGGACCAAACGCCTGACCCAGTCCAAAGCCTTTCTCCGCTTACACTGACATCAGTGCTAGCCTACTAAGTGACCGGCGTAGCAGACATGCAGACGTTGAGTCAGACTTGAGAATAAGATGCCAACAGAGTTCCTTTCCACTGAACTCAAGTCTGGATTGGGCATGTGTTCATGTTTCTACCGTCTATATATTGACACTACAATGGCAGAGATTGATACATAATGCTATCTGGTCACCTGAATATTCACAAGTTACGTAAATAATAACAACACTAAACATTGAGTGTATATGTTGCTCTGGAGAAAACCGTCTTCCCAATGAATAAAATTATTAGGTGATGGATTAAAGAGGAGGTTGTTTGTCAAAGGAGGTATTTGTAACTCTGTCGTAGTTAAATAACACACCATCTCCAGGGATGGAGTACAACATGTACTTTATTTGAATAACAAAAATGTTTTCACATGAGCCATTTCCTACAGTCAAAAATCTGAAAGCTCATTGAAAAAACGATTCCAACAAAACAAACGAGTCATTGCAATCGATAATTAAAATACTACCAAACCTCGGAATCAAGCTTTTAAACACAGAGTTTCGTCTGATCATCTTACTAAGACTTGGTGTAATTGCTACGTGATGTGTGACAGGAATAGAAATGAGTTGACGACCTCTGCTATGACCTTGTCCTGACTACATTTCCCATCCTGCTCCTACTTCCTGTCCCAGGTGTTTCAACCTCGGTGATGTGTCCCCTCTGCTGTCAGTGAGGGTCGCCTCGATCTTTGAACCCAATCATTCTTAGGCATCATGGAAATAACATCTGACAGTGTTGCTCGCTATGGGCATTCCTCCCCCGTGACCCCTTCAAAGGGGGACCGAGGATGCACAGCCGTGCTCTCCCTCTCTGGGCATCTTTATCTTGATCTCCCCTTGTAAAAGGGCTTTTATATGAAAGACATTACTCAGGTGTTGAGTGCTTTGTCGTGGACTGGAAATTCCAAATATGCATGGCACATTCTCAGAGGGCATGGATAACTAATAGTGTTGCATAGAAAATACATCTGTATGTGAATTAAAGTCAATACACTGATGTTGGCTGGCAAATGTTGGTATCAATTAAAATAGGCGGAAATACGTCAAATCTTTGTAATCAATGTGGTTGCTTTTAGAGTCAGCATTGCTTGATTTATTCTAGCTTTCGGTTTGCCAATGCCTTGATTTTATCTTAGAATTTTTCTACATTGTTTTGTATTTTGTTTTTACATTAAGTATTGTTTTTTGGACAATATGCAACAATTCTGTCCTTGTGAATCAGAGATCACTACCCATCTAGGTGATAATTGGAGCCATATCCTGGTCTAAGTACAGGCGATATGTATCTATATCTCACACGTGTACAAACGCATGAACAGACTCATTTTTTAGCGACACGATTTAATCCATGTCTGAGCCTTTAAGGGTGATTCTGATATGTCTTCTTTTTTTTCTCTCTCATCTCTTTTTTTGGGCTGATATCATACAGTGGCTGATAGCTTGCGTAGCAGGGTCCATAGAGTTTCTATCCTGTTAAATGTCTGCTCTACCAGCCTTAAGAAATTATTCAACTGTCAATAGATTTATAGGTTTCATACTACTGACTTTGCGTTGCCATCTATTACAGTATTCAATTCTGGAAATTAAAAAACGATTTTGTTTTGGTCTTTGAACATGCATTCTTTCTAATGCTCACATTGACCTAAAGGCTACAACTGCTATTTTGAATAAAGCTTGCCTGTAGAGAAACACAAGCTAGCAGAAAGGAAATGGCCTCTCTCTTTTAATGTAGTTGGGTTGTTGTAGAGGGGCCGTTGCCTTGTGAACAAAACAGTGAGGAGAGGTAAGGGAGTTGTCATTGCATTTCTCCCCTACCAGGCTCCCTGTGGATTTCCAAACGAAGAGGGTCTGGAGAGGGAGAGAGAGGTAGGGAGGGTGGAGGAGAGAGATAACGACGAACAAACAAACCAATGCAACCAATTAACACTGTTTCATCACACACTTTTAGAGCCGAAAACACCTGAATTGGCATAACATCTCTCAAATGTGCTTCCATAGCTGGCACAGTATTGGTGAAGTGTTTTGTGATCAATAATGCATGGCTGTCCATCTTCGGAGAGGAGAGACGCAACACAAACACACCGGAGGCCTCCTCCTCTGTTTTCATTTCATCCTGAAGGTCACCAGAGCAATTTACGTGTCTGCAGCGGGCTACAGCTGCACCAGAGACAGGAAGTGACTAAAAAGAGCCGTCGGATTCACTCCTTCATTTCTAATGCATCAGGGTGTTAGACTGGAATGGTCCTCTTTTAGATAATGTGTTGCAAGCCAGTGTAATTAATGTGTGGGCGAAATATGTGGTAATCCTGTTCAGTTTGTTTGCGCATTTCAATGTTCTATTATCGCAAGGCCGGATCATGGAAGCATGTTCACCTCGTGGGCTTTGGGTTGAAGACTACTATGTAAACTCATTCATGTTTTCCCTGATTCACTCACATCCCATCTTGAAGGCAATTCTAGGTGAAGCCACCCTTCACATACACACATTCTATACTAACACGAATGTTCTGACCGTGCGAAAGCGTTGGCCACGCACGTGATAGGCCCGGTCAATTAGACATGGCTAAGGGCTGATCCCAGAACAGCAGTAAAGACTTCCTGATGTCTTGTTTTTCTTCGCGTGGTGCAAACCAAATCCATCTTCTCCCTCAGCCAAACCTAATTACAGGTACAGATAGACTGGGCGAGATGAAAAGCAGGAAGACGCTTTGATGGATGGTGAGGCTTCAGCAAAAAAAAAAAGAGAGCAAACAGGTCATTAACATGACAATAAGCATGATGCAAGGGCCTCGTACAAAAGACGCATGAAAGAAAGGGTGGGGGAAGAGAAGAAAAAAGGGGGAAAGCAAAAAGAGCAGGCTCCGCGAGAGATCAGTGGTGAATAAACTTTAAAGCTATGGGGAAATGAAAATATTTTATAGCAATGGTACAGCGGTCGAGTGCTCGTAGTGAGAGGGGTGAATACAAACATCTTCGCTCTTTAAATGGTTTCTCCCCACGCAGTTCCACGTAAGGGATTTCAGTGTGAGCTTTGGGTCAATAGGGAGGTTGGAAGCAGAGAGTGAGTTAATAATTTATCCTTCAACAAAGTACACCTCATTTATATTGCATCAGAACATGTTTAAAGGTAAATCATGAAGGCAAGAGGGTTTGTCAGATAATGTCACAACTGTAGTAGCAGAAGTAATGATCCTCCTATTCAGAAGATTCAGTTCAATTTGGGCCTCGGAGCAGAACGGTGTCTATATGCAATGTGAGGTATGAGGTAAATACGTACAGGGTGGTTTTACCCCTCCTCTTCCTCTCGCACGCTAAAGCCCGCATAAACAAATTCCTTTAAGATCATAGGCCACTGGTGTGCATCAGAAAAGTAAAATTCCAACTGTGGTTTGCTTGTGACAAAATCATTCATGTGATGAACTTAAAAAAGGCATCCAGTCACTATTCTAACAATTGCAAATCTTATTTTTATCCTTACCATTCATATTAAAATGTGGCAAATATTGACAATTATGATTATGTAAGAAAACAGGATGGACATGTTGCAAATCTCTATTCAAATCTCTCGTTATATTCAGCCCAAACATGCCATGGTTCATCACTCTGAAGGAAAACAAGCCATGAATGCAGTCTGATAAGACCTCACACTATTGAAAGCTTCCAGTAATTCCCATTTTACAACAGGAATATTCCTGTGGGATTATTCTGTTTACAAGACTCCATTGTTTTGGATTTCAATCCACTAAACACTCTGGTTTGAAATGTGTAGTATTGAGCATTACTATGGTTATGAAACCAACGCAGTTAGTTATTAAAGACAGTTTTATTTATTAAAAACATATTTAGTTTTACAGAATGAATGTGAAATGCAGTATTTTGTTGAACAAACATGGATGTTGAGGTGTTTGGTAAGGACTCCACATTTCTTGGTGTTCACAATGAAGATCCAAAATCAGATTATATTTGATAAACAGGTAATTTGATATTTTTTAAGTTTACATCAAGAGCCATCAATATTTAATATGATTAATTTTATTACTGCAGAATTGTGTAGAAGGCTTTGGGAAAATGAATGCTTGTAATCCAAAAATACTTGTCCTGCTTTATAACGGGTTCGCAGATGAGACGAATGCTGGCTAGGCTTTTAGGAGACAGGAGAGGGATTTGACGATGATGAGGATGTGATGATTATGATGATCGATGTGCACGTTGAGTGAATTGTAAAGGCAAAAGAACATGCCAAAACAATGCGAGTATGCGACTGTTTGGCAGTAGCATCCTATTTCAAACTGTTTTAAATTGCACAAGAGAGCAAAGCAGGAATAATAAAACTAGTCTGAAAAATGCCTCCTATTGTTAATTATGTATGTACTTAAATGAAAAGTAGTAAAACTGTGCCTGGGAAGGTCCTTTAAGTGTAACCCGAGCTGTATTAACTGTGATACCCTGCAACTGACCGAGTTTGACAGAGTTGGATTACTTTCTTCACTCTCATTTTGACAGCCAGCGACATTTGCGATGTGTTTTTCTTGGCCTGTTTATTGTATTACAGGGTGTAAGGAGTGTTTTTCATCAAGCTCTCGAACAACGATGAGAAGGAACACAGAAAGAGGAGGAGGGAGATTCTAAAAACACCCATCCCCCCTTTCACCAAGAGCAGTAGCTCCATGATTTCCTCCTTCACCTTCTGATGTCGGCCCGTTCTTTTTCTTTTCTTTCTTTTTTTTCTGAATTGCTACTCTCCCCTCAGGCTATTGCTGCAAATTACACAAATGTGAAATAGACTCAGTCCTGTTAAGGCAGCAACAGGTTTCCAAAACATGAGAAAGCGTCTTTTGATTAATAACAGCCTATACATTAAGTAACAGCTAAATGTAGATATCCACTCATAAACTCACTCCTAAAGCTTGAAACCTTGACTCATTCGCTTGTCAGATCATATCATATATCTCAAAGTCAGCTGTTTTTCACATGGCTTCCGTTGGCTTGAGCTATTGTTTTGAGTCTGGAGTGTGTGTGTGTGTCTGTGGGTGAGTTTGTTAATGTGCATTCATGTGTCAGTTTGGGGGAGGGGTAGTGTGCAGAAGACATGGAAATAGGAGATTGGGGAATCAAGTTCCTCTGTGTTTTTTTGGCACCCTCACCAAACTGAAGCACTTGACTAATTACAAGACGAGTTGAGCGCTTAGCACTAGGCAAACAACAGCTGTCTCTGATACATGCGCACAAACACTGCACACAGTAGTTACATAGATATAATTACTGGGATGAAAATGACTAAAAAAGGGCCTTCACAGTGGCGCAGCAGAACTGCGACCTGTGTTCTAGCCCTGGTAAAGTCTTTGTGATTGCGGCCGGGAGTCCCATAAAGAGTCGGTGCACATTGGCCGTGTGCTGTTTCATTGGGGAAATGGGGGGACATGGGGGATTCCTTGTCACACTATGTAAGAGCTGGGTTTGTCTATGTCTTGTCTTGTGTTTTTGATTTTGTTTTCGTAACATTGTTTCAGTGTTGTTTTGAACGTAACCTTCTTCCCTGTGTTAGTCCTAATGAGTTTCACCTGTGTTTCTGTTCACCTGCCCTCTATCAGTTCCTATATAGTTCAGTTCTGTTTGTAGCTTCTTTGAGAGGTATTGTGTTTATGTGCCACTCTACTGAGCCTTCCTTTCTTGTCAATTCTAGTGTTTACGAGTGTACTAGACCATTCCCTTCCGTTTAGTGTTTTGACCACAACTCTGCCTTAGTCCTTTTATACCATTGCCTCTGCCTGATCTGACCTTCTCGTGTACCGACCTTTTGCTTGCCCTGTGTTTCTGGATTTTGGATTGGGCTGTTATTAAAACATCATAGCACTCTGCGCTCTGATCCGCTCCCATGTCTGTGTATTCATGACGCATTGCACTTTTAGCAACTCTCACAGGTGGGTTGGTTGCCTGTTATGTAGTGGGTTGGTTGCCTGTTATGTAGTGGGTTGGTTGGTTGCCTGTTATGTAGTGGGTTGGTTGCCTGTTATGTAGTGGGTTGGTTGCCTGTTATGTAGTGGGTTGTTTGCCTGTTATGTAGTGGGTTGGTTGCCTGTTAGCTGAACTAAGGTCAGTCAAGGGAATCACATGCAAGTAGTGTGAAAAAAAAACTCCTTAGTGGAGCATATTTTGGAGGACACATCCTGATCTTTTACTTTTCCTATGATATTGGGAGTTCTGTTGATGAGACAAAAACTACAATATACAAAAGTAAACCCTTGTCATTGATGTTTATCAGCTTGATGTTAAACTTGGCCTGAAAAATAGATCTTTATGAAGAAAAAATAATTTTATTCAAAAACATGCGTGCCACAATTGGTACCCATAAAAATGATATAAACAAAATCTAATTGATGTATGTACTGATTAAGATCTCACTTCAATTTCATCTTAGTCTTTGAGGACGTTTTAAGGCCAAGCACATTATAAACTCTACCAAGTACTGGGACAATTGAACCCGAAACCTGGCTGCCTCTGCCAGAGGGGTGCATAAAACTGGATCGTCCAGCGTGAGGATGATCTCAAACCCAAGATTCCTTCGAATCTGTTCTTCAATCTCAACAATTATTTAAGGGCTGATATCCTTCCTAGAAGAGAGTGCACAAAAGACTAAAAATAAAGGTGCCAAAAATGTTTACACTTATTGTTTTGGGAAATACATTTGCATTTTAATTTATTCCCTTAAATCAATCATAAAGTCCAATATATTCCAACACATTTTGGAAAACGACAATATAGTTCATATTTTGTTCATTTTTTCAGGCCTTTGCGTTAATCTTTATCAAAGGTGCCAATGATCTTGCTTGTGTATTTCATAATATAAATTAAACTTAATATACATTAAACAGGTCTGGTTTCATGATCTATTTATTGAGGTTATCTTAGCAGTGGTGTGTTAGCTTGAAAGCACTGTCATTTGAGCTAACAGAACCATCATGCCAGACAACAATGTGCCTTAAGACCTTTAGGGCAAGGAGCTGCCGAGATGGTCAAACAAAAGATAATCAATATCGTAATAATGTGTTTTCTATGGTCTAGACGGCCTCTCTGGTCCAACGTTGGACTCAGTGTCTGACATGACACTGTGTCAGGTGAAACAGGCTTTCCCCTTCATCACAGGAAGTGTTATTTATGCAGTCATCTTTCTGATAGTCAGAGAAGTTGACATATCTGAATGATTTCTTTTGGATCGCTTCAGCCCAGCAAGCAAAACTGGTATTATGATGTTGGATGAGAACATTTTGTTGTCTTATGAGCAACCAGATAGAATGTGGGGTTAACCAAGACCCCATGTACAATAATGAAATGTTTCTGTGAAGGGCCTAAAGAAACAGAAGAAAGAAAAACAGACATGACATGTTTTGAAGGAGATGATTGATGGCCAATGCCATGTGATAAACTGTTACACAGAGTGTTGCGATAACAAATGAGTAAGGGGTACTGGTATGAGTGCCATTTCTTTCATTGGACACAGCTTCAATTATCTTGAGGCTGGGGCTCTGTGAGTGTTCCATCAGCAGATGTCTGCTCCAAATATGTCTGTATCATCCTTGCAGTGTGTTTTGAGTCATTATCATGCAGAAAGATAACGTTTTTGTCAATCAGTCAAAGATGATTGTTTCTTGTAAGACTTCTCACAGTGGAAGGATTTCAATGGGGAATATAACAGGCACTTGGAACAATTTGGAAGAAAGAAGTATTTGAAACATTAACTTCAAACATTGCCTGCAGACAGTGTTTCCCCTACTTTTTTTTCCAACAGTGAGGGGGGGGGGGTTGCGGGTCGACACGCCGGCATCAACAACACAAAAGGCTTGATGCGTGAAATGCTAAAACGTCTTCCCTGTACATCAGTCTCTCTTGCTTACCAACATTATTTTCTTAACATTATTTGACAATACTGTCTTAACATCATTCTCTAATAATAACCTAAGTACTCTCAATTAACCATTCTCTAAAACTGTTCATGAATCGACTCCCAGACTACTTATAAAAGCCACTAGCTACTAACTAATAAGGCAATATGAATTCCATGTACAGTATAGTGTGTTGCATTGGGGGTTCAAGAGGGGGTAGAATATATAGTTTTGCTGGATGTAGCACACAGTGCCTCATGATTCCACATTGTATTTGCAACTTTACAAACTCCTTAGTATTTGGAGTATCCTTTGTACACAACTTTCACTGTGGCACTGAATAGTTCTTCCGCAAAAAGTATCCCTTGTACATTAGAGTGGGGGATGTAAAATATAGTGTGGTTGGAGTAATAACATAGTCCCTCTCTAAAAATAATAAGGACAAGCAAATCAACAACAATAATGACATCAACATGTGATTTTTTTAATATTAAATATGTTCTCTGACTAACTTAAACTTGAACCATTTGTCAGTGTGCTCCACCTTATAATAGTCTTTAACTTACGTAAAGTATTATTAATATAGCAATTTTGTTTCGTTTATATTTTTCCCAAAGTTTTCCTTTGAAAATGTACACAATACACACTATATAGCCACACCGCAGATGTTTATTTTGAAGGCAAAATACTAAAATCGCAGATCTTATTGTTGCTGCCGAATATATATATTTCCAGCATGACGCTAATCTATTGTACCCGATTATAGCTATCGAGTTGTGACAGTTAGCTAGCTAGCTTCATTCTTACCTTTGGTTGTCGCTCAGACGATGGCTACCTTTATATCAATGTGACAGCCACTTATTGACAGTTCAACACAAACGTGCGCATGCACAAACACAGTCAGTTACGTTTCTTTGACCTCACTCGCTAGTTTGATACTCCGAACATAGGATGATGCAGGAAAGTGTTGCTCTGTGCTGATGCTGGTGCGATAGTAAACTGCGCCCAGCTTGGGATAAAAATCGTTTTTTATAAAAATATTCTGTTTTTCTGTGGCGGCGCATCACATTATGGCAGCCACTGATATTACAATAAGAGGGACACGCTACCTGCAGATATCTTCTGCTCATTTTTGCAAGTAGCACTTTAAAAATCTTACAAATTGACATTTTATTATATAATTGATTATTTTTTTGTCAACAATAAAACATTGTGCCAATTTATAGACACTTAAAAACTGAAATAGATCATGTTCAAATATTCAGATCCTTTGCCATGGCAGTTCGGTTTGAGCTCATATATATTGTGTCATTTGATCATCCTTGTCTCTAGAACTTAATTTTAGTCCAACTGTTGCAAATTCAATTGATTTGACCTGATTTAAAGACACGCACCTGTCTAAATAAGATCCCACACTTGAATGTGTATTTCAAAAACCAAGACATGAAGTCCCAGAAACTGACTATACTTTCGAAACAGAATTGTATTGAGGCATAGATCTGGGGAAGGTTATTTTATTACCTTTTGCTAAAGCACTGCTAAAGCATTGAGAGTTCCCAGGAGCGCAGTGGGCTATATTGTGAAATGGACGAAGTTTGGAATCGCCAAGACACTTTTTAGAGCTAGCCATCCAGCCAAACTAAGTAAGAAGGGTTAAGACATTTCGCAAGTGGCTGAATCTTCAACAGAGAAGAGATCATCCGATGGTGTGAAACAGTATGTATATAGGTATTTTATGCTATCTGTCTAACAATAAAATGTACCACTTAATTGATTGACACATTTGGCATCCCTTTAAAAACACACACACACACACACACACACACAAACACACATGATTAAAATGCCAGGTTCTTGTGATGTAAAAGAATGAGACAAAGATAAATCATGTCAGAACTTTTTCCACCTTTAATGTGACCTATAACATGAACAATTCAATTGAAAAACAAACTGAAATCTTTGAGGGGGAAAAATAAAAAATAAAAAACTCACAATAACCTGGTTGCATAAGTGTGCACACCCTTAAACTAATACTTTGTTGAAGCACCTTTTAATTTTATTACAGCGCTCAGTCTTTTTGGGTAGGATTCTATTTGCATGGCACATCTTGACGTGACAATATTTGTCCACTCTTCTTTGCAAAAGCGCTCCAAATCTGTCAGATTGCGAGGACATCTCCTGTGCACAGCCCTCTTCAGATCACCCCACAGATGTTCAATTGGATTCAGGTCTGGGTTCTGGCTGGGCCATTCCAAAACGTTAATCTTCTTCTGGTGAAGCCATGCTTTTGTGGATTTGGATGTGTGCTTTGGGTCATTGTCCTGCTGAAATGTGAACTTCATCTTCAGCTTTCTAACGGACGCCTGATGGTTTTGTGTCAAAATTGCCTGGTATTTGGAACTGTTCATAATTCCCTCCACCCTGACTAAGGCCCCGGTTCCAGCTGAAGAAAAACAGCCCCAAAGCATGATGCTGCCACCACCATGTTTCACTGTTGGTATGGGGTTCTTTGGGTGATGTGCAGTGTTGTTTTTGCGCCAAACATACCTTTTGGAATTATGGCCAAAAAGTTCGACCTTGGTTTCATCAGACCATAACACATTTTGCCACGTGCTTTTGGGAGACTTGATGTTTGTTTTTGCAAACTTCAGCCGGGCTTGAATGTTTTTCTTTGTAAGAAAAGGCTTCCGTCTTGCCACCCTACCCCATAGCCCATTCAAATGAAGAATACGGGAGATTGTTGTCACATGTAGCACACAGCCAGTACTTGCCAGAAATTCCTGCAGTTCCTTTAATGTTGCTGTAGGCCTCTTGGAAGCCTCCCTGACCAGTTTTCTTCTCGTCTTTTCATCAAATTTGGTGGGACGTCCAGTTCTTGGTAATTTCTCTGTTGTGCCATATCTACTCCACTTGATGATGACTGTCTTCACCGTGTTCCATGGTATATCTAATGCTTTGGAAATTCTTTTGTACCCTTCTCCTGACTGACATCTTTCAACAATGAGATCCCTCTGATGCTTTGGAAGCTCTCTGCGGACCATGGCTTTTGCTCTGTGATGCAACTAAGAAAATGTCAGGAAAATCCTGTTAGAACAGCTGAACTTTATTTGTGATTAATCAGAGTCACTTTAAATGATGGCAGGTGTGTAATGACTTCTATTTAACATGAGTTTGAATGTGATTGGTTAATTCTGAACACAGCCACATCCCCAGTTATAAGAGGGTGTGCACACTTATGCAACCAGGTTATTGTAAGGGTTTTATTTTTCATTTTTCCACCTCGATGATTTCAGTTTGTTTTTCAATTGAATTGTTCACATTACAGGTCACATTAAAAGTGGAAAAATTTCTGACTATGATTTATCTTTGTCTCATTCTTTTACATCACAAAAACCTGGCATTTTAACAGGGGTGTGTCGACTTTTTATATCCACTGTATGCATGAATATGGGCTTATAGGGGTTATAATATGTATAGTTTTTGAATAATAGATTATAGTGGAAATAATATGTATAAGCTATGAATACAAATAATTATAGAAGTTGTAATATGTATAGGTTATAAATAATTGCGTATAGAGGTTTTAATACCGTATGTATAGCTATGAATACTAACTTTTATAGGTTGTAATATATTGGTTATGAGTAACGACTTGTAGAAGTTGCAATATGTTTTTTTCACTTCTCCAGTGATTTTAACCTCCCACCACCACTGTCTCAAACTGGGGCGAAGATTCATCTTTCAGCACAACAGCAATCGAAAACACACAGCCAAGACACTAGTGGAGTGGCTTTGGGACAAGTGTCTCAGTTAATGTTTGGACTTGAACATCTGTGGGGAGACCTGAAGATCACAGTTCACCAAAGTTTCCCATCCAATCTGACAGAGCTACAAGGAAGAATGGGAGGAACTGCCCAAATCCATGTTTGCAAAACCGATTGAAGCATACCCAAAAAGACTTGTAGCTGTAATAATTGTCAATGGCTTTTCTACAAAATACAGAATAAAGATTCAGAATATGTATATTCATGAGATATTTAAAGGTATTTTTTGTAGTAAATTTTGGTAATGTTTTTAAATTGTGTTTTGGCTTTATCATTCTGGGTTATTGTGTGTAGATTGATTTAATTCTTAATCACTTTCAATTTAAGTCTATAACACAACAACATGAGAAAGTGAAGAGGTCTCTCTATTTTCCAAAGGCACTGTTCATCAGATGCAGACAGTTTTCTTCCACTGAGTTTTTTGCCTTCAACTTTCCGAGTTTTTTCAAGTATCTTCAAAACATTTCTTCAAGCATTTTAGATTATATATAAATTATATAAATTATCTTTATGGACAACACAAAACATTCTTGTTATCTTTTATTGTATTAATGTTTATTTGTGTTTAGTTTAATGTTATGTAATGTTTTGACAAGCAAATAAACAATTAGGTCAGTTTTGCAGACACAGATTAATCCTAGACTAGGACTAAATAACTCAAGGTAAATGTAGAATTCCATTCAGCTTCATTTTTTTCAAGGTCAATGGAGAATCTGTGTCCACGAAACTGGCCGTAACTGCCCATATAAATGTCTTTCAATTATTTTTTTCAGGTGGCCAAACACTTTCGTACAATGTATTGTATCCTTAATGAAAATAGTTGTTCCTATATAAATGATTTATGTATTTTTTCTGAAGGTTTTAAAGTTTGGCTGGATTCCAAAAGTAATTGCACATCCCTTTGCAAGGCAACATAAGACCTGATAATGCCTATAGACCAAGAGTTCTCCAATACTACTTTCTGTTTGTAAAACCAGGTCCTTTGTAGTACGGTCTTATGCAATGAATTGACATATACTTTATTTTTAATTACAGCATTTGCCTAGGCAACAAGACTTTCATTAATAGAAGCAAGGGTGGTAACTTTACAATTCACTCAAGTGGCAAGTCACCCTGGGAAATATGCAAATTAGGCTTTACATCACACAGTGGTAAAATGACACCTCAGCTGCGTGAATGCCTTTTTTTCTGTTGACTGTCTTGCTCAGGAAAAGGCCAAGAGATTTGAAATGTTTCTGTCTCTTGGATTCAGTCTAGCAATGTTTGGTTACAGGTCAGACACTCTAACTGCTTATTCAGATTTACAATGTGTACACCATGAGTGTAGTTCTTAAACTGAGTTACCATAACATCTTGTGCCACTGGAGCTGGAAGTGATCTGAGTTGAAAGTGTAACTCTTTAAACAACCACTTCCTTGCAGTTATCATTAAAACACTTAATAAGGGTAAAACCTACACTGCATTCAATACAGTGAATATATTTTGCTGCGCTTTAATGGGTAGTTCACTCAAATACAAAACAGAAATGTTGCTTCCTTACCTGCGAAGAGGACAAGTTAAAAAACAATTCACACTTTGCTTTTACAAAACAATCCATGTTTTAATATGAAATACTGCATGTTTTGTGTGTTGTGCACAAAATATACAGTATGTGAATCAATATCCTCCTAATTAGCATTTTATACACTTAGCTTCCACATCTTCTTAAGGTTCAAATAGCCCTGAAATTGTAAGTTCATGTTTTTCATTATGTATTCACTATGTCAACCGTCAACCTAACATTTGCTTCCAGGGTATTAAAATGTACGCTCTGACTCTGCTAAATTACTTAAATGTAAATGTAATGATCTACTCCATGTCTACATGTAAAATCAGTCAGAGTGCATTTGCGCAGACAGACAGATTGTGATAAAATGATTCAGTGGAATGTTTCCACTGAAAAAGATCTGATGCGAAAAGATCTGATCTAATAAGGCCTGATTGGTGATTCACCAACAGATCAAATAGCTGGGAAAAGATCAGAACTGGGCAGGCTGTATAAATGTAGCCCTGAAGCTCTGTATTTAGAACCCAGATGACAGAGGAGAGAGTATCCTTGATTTCCCCTTCATGTCATGTACCCTTGGTTCCATATGAAGCCATCATTAGGAAGATAATCCGTGCGTGGCTAGGAACGAGAAAACACTTCCTGCCTTTCTGATCCAAAACAGGATATGGTTTCAGTGTCTGCAATAAGTGCTGAAGGTGGCGTGCGCTGGCAATTTCACCTCCTCAGCTCAACAGTAAGATAATTTCTTAGACTGTGTTATCTTTTGTCCGTGCCCTCCTGTCAGCTAACCATATGAAACATGCGTACATACATTCCAATCACAAAATCCTGACGTTGTCGTTGTTCGTTTGTTTGTTTGTCTCCGCAGCACCTTCTCTCTGCGTGCACGCTCCACTTGCTTTGAATGATTTCGTTCTCTTATGTGTGGCAGCTGGGGGTGTTTGTGCTTGTGCATGTGGTGTGCGTGGTGTGTGTGTATGTGTAGGGGGGTGGTGAATGCAGTGGTTTTGCTGAAGGGAGTTTAGCATGTCTGTGTGTGCCTGCTTGCAAGGCGGCGTGCTTGTGTTCATGCGTCGGGCAGAGTGGGTTTTTAGACAGTGATAATTCCGTTGGAGGAGAGGAAGATGAGGAGGGCGTGGGGGGGTCGAGTGGGTGACGGAAGGAGTGCCGAGGAAGACGATGTCAGCTCTGCAGCAGCATCACTGTGTGCCGTGCAGTATCCATCAGGCTCCCTCCTCCACCTCTGTAGTCACTGCTGTTTAAAATACACTGTCGGAAAGACACACAAACACACACACATACACACAGCCCCCACAGGAAATAGGTTCACTGCCTGGCTTGGCTGCTGGCTGTGCAGGACTCCACTTTCTCATCCAAGATGGGATTAGCATGTTTTTGCGTTATTACGTCAACTCAAGAGGGAATGCTACCTGGTGCTTCCCAAAGAATCCTTACATCTTCTGTAAGACATGTTGACGCAGCATCGATGTGCGTCTCGCAATTCCGCAATGCAATATCTCTGTATTGATACCCACTTTGATAGGCTGATGCAGATACGACCCGTTGTGTGAGGCATTGACGTAAGGATTCGGTCTGGTTGGCGGGACCGCTCGTTAATGCCCCCCCCCCCAGGGTCGGAAGTCCGTTCGGCGGGCCTGTCGTGACGTGATGCTTTATGTTTTGCGTGGAGGCCTACGGTCAGACGTTCACGGCCCCCCCATCCTGAACCGCACCGCTGCAAAAGCATCATCAATAGAGGGGGTGGATCCCCTCCTTAAGGTCTGAGTGGAACTTGGTAAAAGGAAAGAGAAGACAGAAGGGGGGTGGGCACAGGAGGAGAGAGGGTTGAGTGACAGAGGGGGGAGAGATAGAGGGGGAAGGAAACAGAGGGAGAAGGGTGGGTGGGGTGAGAGTGAGCACGATGAGGCAACCGATAGACGACAAAGTATCCCAGATAGAGAACCTGCACGGTTAAAGAGATGTGTTATTTGACTTTTTTTTTCAGAACAAGTAATCTGATACTTCACATGAATATTTGATATTGTGGCATGATGATGTGGGGACCGCTCATGCCTAAGATGGCTGTGAGGTAACAAAGCCCCCCCCAGTCCCTGTGCTAAGTCGGTAAGTTTGTCAGTGCACACCGCCAAACAGCTGACAATTAGCGTAGCGCAACCCAAAAGAACTGGAGGCTAATTGAGCAGGAGGGGCTGCGGTGGGTGTCAGTCAGCTGTGTAACACACATCCACCATTACTCGTAGCTAGCCCAACCAGAGGGCCTCCGTTGCTGTTGCAGTATCACTGGAACCCTACAGATTGTGGTAATTATGAGTAGACACTAATAAAAGCCTTTGAGAGCTAAAGAACAGCACATGTACGTTAGTTAGTTTGTGTTTCTGCGTGTGTTTGTGTGTGTGTGTATGTACATGGCACCAGTTACTCGTATGTGAATGTAAAACCTAGAAGTAGACGGTGAAAGTGCTGGGCACATTAATTCCGAGACGTTTGGTTGCAGCCCTGATCCCAGGGTTGTGTCGGTGCGACCAGGACCTGAAACGGGACGTCTGACAAATGAGAGGGAAGCCTCGTGAAAGAGTAGCCTTCAGAGGACAGCTCGCCTCTGGAACCTCCCTTCCTCGTGAATGGCGGACGAGATAGAGGGAGCCTGCCGGACAACCTCTTCACTACGACATCATAGACCAATATCCTAAAGAATGACCCACTGCGACGCTACACAAAGAGATATGGAGCACTATTGTGTATCAGTTTTTCATTTCTTTCTTACTCCTATTTCATTGAATAGGTTCGTAAGTAAGCATTCCGCTTGCAATGTCTACACCTGTTGTATGTGATATATGCATGTTGATTTTTTTGTGTGTGTGTGTGTGTGTGTGTGTGTGTGTGTGCATGGAAAGGGTGTGCATGCTCAGGAAAAACCTTGTGAGCTTGAGGTCGCTATGCCTGCCGTTACGATTCAAGGGCTTGAGGTTGATAAGATGTCTCTGTGTCTTAAATCACTGGTTCATCGGCAGTCAGCAAGATGGCTTCTTCTGCCATATGCATGCTAAGCAAACACCTCTTATCCAGAGGTTACTCAACTGCAATGCAGATTTGAATCTAAAAACAATTTAAATCTAAGGTACTCTGGCACCATGCATAGTATTCTCTTTCAGAACTTGGCATATTTGTTTAAAATTAACTCCAGTCTAGTCATATTAGCCTAAACAAGAAATAACCCTAAATATGCCTTGTATTACGCTCTCTTACAGCCTTCGTACTGTATGCCTTTGAGGGTAAATAGGCCAACTTTCCTAGCAGTTTTTTCAGACCAAGGCAAGTGCTTCAATTCATTCCAAATTATTTTTGCAATCAGCCTAGTCCACACACAAACGTCTGTAATTACACCTTTATAAAGATTGTAGTAACTTATAAATGTTTAATGGATTATATTACTAATATGGCCTAATGCCATGGAATAGAAACTAAAAATATTAGGACAAGCAATTGGAAATGTGTCTAATTCCAATTGCTTTTGGGTGTATCTGAACTGCCACATTCTGTGAAACGGTGGTTGTCTACGACGTGCGCAACCAAATCTAACTAAATTTAATTCAGATCACACATTGACAGGTGGTGGCAAATGTTGGCGAAAATACAAGTTACGCTACATGTTCTTTCGTCGGGTATGTCAACAGAATACTTTAGCATAATGGGCTATCAGGAACTTTGTGCTGATGAGACAATAGTAGCCTAGATAGTTCATTTAATCCGGGAGAGACCATCCCCAGGCACTGAAAGGTGTATGATCGACTGGCAAGCGTCTTGGTTTTGACGCTGGTACAATGCAGTGTATGAAATAGCCTATTTTTGAAACTTAAGAATCAATGGAGTGGTTTGCTTATCGAAATTTTGCGACAGGAAAATAAGAATTGGTGCGTTAGACTTGGACCCCGTTAACTGATCCCCACGGTACAGTGGTTTCGACTCACTCAATCATATACACTTCAACATTCAGCGCATGCTGTTTTCACCTTAGCTTCGCCTATTCTTCGGGAGTCCTTCTAGGACAATTTTGATCAGACACTCGCAGACAGGTACGTAACTCTAGATTTTATCGCTGTTTCGCTTTCCGCTGTTTGGTGAGCGCTTTAAATAGCAACCGATTTGAGGATTAGAAGCTAATACGAACCTTACTCGAGATTATTTGAAACTAACACATAATAAACTTTCTATTGTCAGTAGTAGGTATTTCGTTAATAACTGCGGGACGTGGTTTATATCAAAGCGGTTTGATAAAGCTGACATGTCATATTATTATTATAAAGCTGATTTGTCATATTATTGAAATATGAAGTTGGAAACGTTGATCCAGCCAAATCATGTATCAAAAACCCAGGGGATTAATTGTGTTGGAGGAACGCAATGGGAAGCGATTCGTTGCCTAGATTTATGCTTGTTTAATAATCATTAATACATTTTTACATGGTACTTTGTTGTTTATTCCTTAAAACAGGCAGAGAAAGAGGAAAGAACCACCATATTAGGAAGTAGAATATCCTAATGGACATGCCATCGAGCTAGCTGTCATGTTAGGAACATGGTACATATTTCGGGCTTTAGAATAACAGGTTTCTAAATCCATAACTTAAAAGTCCCCAACATCTTGAATACTATTAAAATTTAAGGCATTAGCAATTCCTGTCTGTGCGGGAAGCTAAACATGTGGTGCGGGTGAGGTGAGGAGGGGGTTCGAGAGATGCGGGCTCTTGGCGGTGTCGGAATCATATGGAGCAGAACTTTTTAACTCTGTAGTAGGCTATGTATTTCTTATTGTCCATTTTTTACTTGAACCGCTGTTGTGTTCCTATTTGCTATATGTGAAGGCGTATAGAAACGACCACTCTACAGTCTCCTACACGGAGATGTGTGACATTTTAGATGGGAGAAAAGAGGAGGGCTGTTATGCTTGACAATCACAAAGTAGTGACGTTACCTCAGTTAGCAGTCCTCCATGCACCACTACAGTGGGCACTATCGACTAGCCAGCCTACCCTCGCCTACATCTGTCCACGTAGGGCAAGGGAGTTTACAATGCACACATTTCCGGCATAAAACAATTAGGCCACGCTTTAACATATTAAGCGAGATTTCGCTAGGGGAAATATTGTGTCACGTTTTAAAATAACGCCAATCCTTAATATTGAGTAATAATTAAACTTGTTTAATACGACCCCGCCAACTATATTTACCATCCTTTGTGTCTGGACAACTTTTCTGTTTCATTTTTTTTCATCCTCGAGTTGCTTTTCCTCGGTTCGGGGACGTCACGCGGGTGCTCTAGATTCTTAGCGCAAGTGATAAGAGAGAGAGAACAAGGGAGAAAGACAGAGCTAGAGCGAGAAAGAACGCTACCTATACTGAGTGCTTCGTTGGAGAACAGAGCAAGAGAAACACGCAAGGAATTTGTAATCAAATGGAAGTTTTAATTCATAGAATAAAAAGATGATAGTGGAACCGTCACTCGTGAAACATTGCCCGAAGTAGGATATCTGGAGTTTTTCCACGCATATTGGATAACCACAACTGTCCTAAGGGAAAACGGTTGTCTACGGTCTTACTGGTAAGGAAGACGCTCAATCCAGATTATTGTTTGTTATTTTGAGGGTGTGTTCCTGACTGCATGTCGGATTGGCATTTACAGGATTAGGCAGAGCTATTTGACTGACCAAAGACTCAAAGCATTCATTTCCATGCCCCTGGGAAAAACAGTATGACTTTGATGAGCAATCTGAGTTCTCGTTAAATTACTATTTAGTTGTATGTGCCTGTGGCCTTATTGGAAGGATATACAACATCTAAATATGGCTATTTTGTTAGAAGGACATTGCAACAATATAGCAATTTAGCCTATGAGTGAACTTGCTATGACTCCATGTAGGCAACAATGCAGCATACAAGCCGATTAGTTTGTTTAATTACTATGTAATCTGAAAAAAAGTACGATGTATAACATGAAATAAAGAAAATAACTTAATAATTCAATTGATCGGGAGAACAAGGCGAATTATTTTTATAGCAGGCTAAGAACAGGCAAATTCACTGTTGCTGTGCCGTAGGAGAGTGTCCTCTTGTCTTACTCATGATGTAGTTGTTGTCTCAGTCTGACACAAAGTCAGGTTTCAGACATTAAAACATTGTACATTGTATTCACCTTTCCAAAGTCCGCTGACGAAAATCGTTTTGAGATCCATAATCTCTTCCGTGACACGTGGAAATGATTGTAACACATGACTTAGCCCAATTGTATTTTCCCCCTAAACGGAGAAGTCAACAGCCAATGAAATAATGATAGTCCATTGGAGCGCCACCTGTCGTCACAGACCTATATAAGAATGTGAAATGAGTAACTGTGACTGATTGATTTGCGTGGCTTTGTAAGAATGAAACTTGATAGCTATATGTTTACCGGTCTTTTTGTATTTTTATAATTTTACAACACTAGCGAACGTTATTGTTGTATCAGATTGAAGTTCATTTAAATATTATTATAGTCTAAGAGTATAAAAAAAGATCAGAGATTTAATCTCAACAAGAGAAATGGAAAAATATCCAAATTTAGGAACCTAATGTTTAAAAGTTTTCTCAGTCTTGATAAAATATCTAATAATTTGATGATGAAATGTGTAAAAACAGCTCAAATTGCTTACAGCCTATCTCAGGGGGCCTTCAGAAATGCAGAGCTTCACAAAAGAAAACCATCACTAAACACAACATTGTATATTCATGAGCGACGTCACAGTGGCTCCTACATGACCAGGAACAGCCTTTTATTTAATTCCCTTTTATATTTTATTTATTTTTTATCCTGACTTCAAATGAATTAACTTTTTTTGGCAACATGTTCATCTTCACTAAATAGATTCTCTTGGCTTATCACAATGAATCCATACACATTTTAACCCAAAACATCATGTTTAAACATGCTTTGTCATATCTCCATCTATTTTCTCCATCTGCAGCAGTGAAATGACCATTTAAATTTTTTCATCCCAGTGTGGAAATGTTTTATTGGTCTAAGTGAAACAATCAAGACAAAGCAGTCTTTTATGGTGGCTGCAATGCATTTTGAACCCCTGTGAATGGTGCCTCACATTCCACAGTAACAGGCCCTTGCTGAATGGCACTGGTAACTCCCTCTGCTGTTTTCATTACTGATTACTCTGTTCAGTTTGTCAGGCCCTCTGGACAACACACACATGCGCCCACCCGCGCACGCAAATTAATTTCAAACCTTTAACTGGGGATCAAACCAATAACATGGCGCCAAAGAGACAAACTCCCCTTTGCTAGATCTTAAAGAATGTAATTATGGAAGATTCACAGAAACAGCATTTTTCAACAACACTGGTTATGCATCTCCATTTCCAGCATCTTTGTTCAGTGTCTCTTTCATTTCCTCAATTTTTGTCTAGCACAGACAAAACCTCTTGGGCCAGGCTGATGTTGTACACATACCACACCTCTGACAAGTACTTTCTAGGAGATACAGTAAGATATGAGATGCCTTTGCGTAACCTGTCTCCCAAGTTCAACTGAATGTTCCGGTATTGCCTTTCATCACCACGTGGAGTGTTGACACAACTCATTGTTTGCTGCTTACTTGACAGTGGATTCAGCAGGAATAATGTCACCTTTAAACATTTTGTGTGTGGAGTCCCCTGGAATGTGTTTTACACTTAATTCATTCCTGTAACCAAATTTCTGGCCTGACAGCTGTCAAGATCCAGGGACGATCCTGATGGTGTACTGGAGAGGTAGCGGGCGGTGTTCGCATTGATTCCAGCTGCACAGTGGGAACTCCTCCTGTGAAAGGGCAGTCTGTCTCTGGCAGCTCAGAAAGACTAGCTCTCCTGGATTAAATTATAAATGAGCCCCTCCATAGGAAACTCATTGCTTATGTCCTCTGTATAATCAAAAGGAATGTATTTGGCAAAAACCTGACTGACTGCAGTCCTTGTAAACGCTGCTGAAGCTTCTCTCATTACTGCGGAAGCACACATGCACGCACACACACACACACATACACACACACATACACACACACACACACACATTTTCCCTATATTCCATGGTTAACAGGTGGGAGTGTAATCCCTATATTTGGGTCACACCTGCAACCCCACAACTGTCTGGATCAATAAGATGCCATGCCACGGAAGTGTGGGCTTGATAGTAAGCTATCTAGGAAGATATCTGGCCAAATTAGACACGAAGAAAATGATTTAGTAATCAGGGGATTAGGGATAAGAGGAGAGGGTTGGGGGAGGATGTGGCAGCGGGATTTAACACGGCACATTGGAGATTGCTTGGTTAGCCAGTGAGGAGGCGGTGTGTTGTGGTGATGGCAAATTCACACTGCTCTATGAGTTACAACTATATGAATAAGCATTAGGGTAAGTGTACCTATTAAGCCCACCAAAATGTACGTTTAGAAATGTCTAATATGTATTGCACATTTTTTTTTCAAAACAAAGTGGAGATAAAATTAAAGAGTCATGTCTTGTTTGAGGTTTTATGACTTTACTTATGTCATTTTTTCATGTTAGGTAAAGATATTTTGTAAAATATATGACAAGCCCGGACTGGGCATTATGGGTATTGTGTTCTTTAAGCCGACTGGGGTTCCAAATAAGGCAGTCTCCACATTAAGTGTTTGTTTACAAGTATTAAAATTATTCACTGACATTTCATTTATATGCTAACATTTCAAATTACTGAATTATTGCAACCGATCAAAAAAGGAATCCTGGAAAATGCACAGAAATGCATTTGAAATTGTGGACACATCTTAAAGTTATACTTAATGCAACTAATCATTGTGTTTATGACATTTTAATGGTCATCAATCCATGTTAAAAAATCCTAAACTTTGTATCTATGTTTGTTTGGCCTTGTTAGTCTTGTTTAAATTAGTTCTCAATAGTTATTGTTCTTGCTGGATTTTAACTTGAATATAGGATTTCCAATTTTGACACTAAAGCCATGATCCATCAGTAATGTGATGTATGCTTTGCCAACAGGCGCTGTTCGGCCGTAAACAAACTGAAAGCACACAAGTAGCCCACCAGATTGGTGGTGCTAACGTTCATTAAATCCCATCATTTTAGTTAATGACAATTTGCCTTAAACAGTCAAGTAAAATCACATACGCATGAATAAAAACATGAATCTCTTACTTAAGCATTACATAAGAGTACTTACACACAAAAAATCTAGAAGATGTATGAAACATTTGATTATCTGGGGTCTTCTACACAGGTTTTTCAGCAAATTTTAAATTGAGCATCAGGGCATAATAGCACATGGAAATCCATAACTTAACAATGGCAAATCTGATTGGCTTAAAATTGAAAGGTACATGGATGTAACAAGCAGATATCTTGGTAGAGACATTAAAAATCACAAAAACATATTTGTTCTCTTTTTGATTTGAACACAAAAATGGTAGTGGGGAATTATTAGTTCATAAACAATTGATAATTTCAATTTCATTTCTTCTCAGACATCGGAAGGATTTATCCTACCGATTAGTGGGTCAAACCAGTACCTGAAAAGTCACTGTCTTTAACCTCAGAGCCGACAACTTAAAAAATATTGCATGTGTTCTTGAGCAAGGCACTAAATCACTGTGGATGAGAGCACCTGCTAAATGATTAATACTTTTAAACATTTAATTACACATGAATGCTCCCTTTCCTATTCATGTGTTGTGTCTATTGTGCATTTGTCTCACATGAGAGCAAGAGAGATAATAATTATAAAAAACCAACATGTAATTATGAACCAACTCGCGCTGAGTCAATATATTTTAGCCCCTTAGCATATCACAAAAACAATCTTAAAAGAGCACTTCGATTAACACAGTAATGATGAAATTATTAAACCCATTGGTTGTGCTATGCTTTATTAAGGAACATGTCTAATAGATTTTGCATACCAATGCTGGCATTGTAGCTCTGATTGCTATGGGATTAAAAAACTGAAATGAGCTTAGGGGGAAGTAGCCCAAAGCCACGTGTCTGCAATCAGGGATTGGAGAGAGATTCTCTCTGTGTTGGTGTGTCTGTGTGTGCGTGTGTCTTTCTCCCTGTGTTCTGTGTGGGTTTCTCTGTTTCTCTCCGTGATGTGTGTATGTTTGTTGTGTGTGTGCGAGTGTGTATGCATGAGCTGGGGTGAGCATTTTGTCCGGTGCAGATGTCACCAGCTACAGTCGTGAAAAAGTAAGTACATACCAATTTTTTTTTACATATTTGGACGTATAAATATGTAATCTTCACTTAAGCACAACTGACAGATAAATGCAACCTACTTTAACAAATTACACTGAAAGATTATACTTTGCAATTATTCATTATTCAAAATTCCACAGAAATGCAATTACATAGTACAGCCTAGCTCCAATAGCTGGTGTTGCCCCATTTTGGCTGCAATAACTTCATGTAGCCATTGATTGTAACAGTCTATCATTCTCTTGGATCAACTGGGAGGAATTATTGGCCTTTCATCTTTACAGTAACCCTAATCCTAACTTTATCTTACTTGAGGGCTTCAATTCCCCCCACAACATTTTTGATAGAATTGAGGTCTGGGCTTTAACCTGGCACTCCATAGCCCTCTATTTATTAATTTTCAGCAATTTTGTTGTATATTTGGATGTGTGTTTTGTATAATTTTCCTGTTGCAAGACATATGTTTGGTTTTTCCCTGAGACTTGGAATTCATGGTTGACTCAACAATGGCAAGTTGGTCAGACCCTGAGGCAGCAAAGCAGCCCCAAACCATAATGCCACCACTTCCATGATTTATGGTTTATGTGAGGTTCGTCTTTGCATTGATTGTGGCAAGAAAGGCCTGTACATTGCTTGATGGAAATCTGGGGTACTTCTTTGAACATGATTCGTTCAGCTCTCTGGCTGATTTTGGTCGGACTACCTGTCGTATGTAATTGCCAATGATCTGGGATTTTTTCAATTTCTAGATGATCCATTGGACAGTGGAATTATTTACTTCAATTGCTTAGAAATGGCCTCCCAGACTCATGGGCATCAGCAGGCCCTTCTGAGGGCCTTGGATAGGTCTTTTGATGTTGGCATGATGTGTTACTACACACCCATATGGTTGAGACCAAAGCAGAGTTTCTAATCTTTATGAAAGGCTGGACCCTGCAAAGTCACTCTCTAATGGTTTTCTAATCATTTGCACTTGTTTTGGTGCACCTGATTCTAATTTTAGCCTTTTTATCTGATGGTGAAGATAAGGGTGTACTATGGATGAACTTTTTCCGCATAAGGAAATTGCATTATTTGTTTATTTTTAATTGCATGAATGCTTTCAACTATTTTATTGGTGTGATTTGTTCAGTTGAATTACCAATCAATTAATCAATGAATGTGGATGGAATTTAGTGGAATTTTATGTATGCAAATATATGAAAAAGTACACAATTCCACTTTTCACGACTGTAATAGCTTACAGGCATTATTGATCCCTGTTTAATAAACGCACTGCACCACAAAATAATTAGATTATAAGCAGACAGATTGTTGAATAGGAGAATCACCAACCATCAACTATTACTGTGAGAAAATGTTTGATAATAAACCATATTTTCTTTTCTAATTAATCATCCATTGCTTTGTATTTCAACATTATTCAAAAGTCAACAATTACATTTATTAAATCAGACATTTTGCATTTGAACATGACTGCATAAACAAAGAAAACCTTTTGGGGAAATGTCTTGTAGTTTATTAAGTAGTTCAAATTAAATCACTAGCAAGTTGGATAGTGAAATACAACACTGCTCCGGTTTTGTCTACGTGGAAAGCTATTAACATGTCCTCGTTACTGTATATTATTTTAACACTGTGATATCTGTGAAAATAAGATTTTAGGTGGATGTTTTTCCTGCCTTACTTCCTGTCTCCATTCTTCACCATTATTTTTTATCTTAGTAGTACACTAACATGTTCCCCTAAAACTAGTAGTCGATTGACATGGTACCCTGTAACAGTCCCTTATTAATGTGGACTCCACTGGCCCTGTGTCTGTCTGTCAGCTGTTGGACTGAAGCTGTGGACTTCCTCACAACCTCGTTCATATTTGATGAGCCACTGTGAGTCACACTGAGCCCCCGCAAGCTCTAAACCCCCACCGCAGGACCTGAAGGTAGGGGATGGAGGAGTGGAGGGATGGGGAGATGACACGCTAAGCGTAATCCCGATTTGGTACTCCAAAGGTCAACAGTGGGATTTGGGGTGCACGGGCAACGTTTCCCAAACTTGACCCATCCTCATTGGCCGTGACATTCACATCTGGAGATATTATCACGTTTTGGAACGCTAGTTTTAAAACATGCACTCCCCTCGGCTGCGAATGTGATCCTGTGAATACTTTTCAATACCAGTCACTGTTCTAACGAACATGTAATTTAGTTGAGAATTACGAACGGTGGGACAATGAGCTGGCATCTTGTTTTTTTTTTTTCCTGGTCCATAAAATGAACAACAGGAGATGCTGTAATGCACTCTTCCTGCTGTGAGGAGATGTGCTTCATGGTGGCTGGTGAAGGCTCTCTAATTAGATTAGATTAGCACAAGAGTGAAGGCTGGACAGACTCACATGCAGGCCACACCCAGCAGCCACAGTCAGACATTCTACTAGCCTGGCAGAATCATTGGAGCATATTAAAAGAGGCAATACAGAACTTGGGTTGCACTTGACCGAATGACTGTCCCCTAAGAAGACAGAAATATAGTCAGGAAATTACCTGATGTAAAATGAAAAAGCAATCCACACCCATGATGCAAAGCCTGTATTATTTGTCTAAAACAAAGGATTTGTGTGCTTTAACAGATGACAACATGAAAACCAAAATAGAACAGTTTATGTCTTCCAGTTAACCCGCCTTCTGAGGTGATTGTCTAGTTTGTGAATAAATACACTGAATAGAGGTGGGATGTAAGAGCAGAGTCCGATACTAGCACAGGCCCTAGTCATTGTGCTTTTTGTAGCCCGGTGATATCTGAATGATAACAAGCTGGAAATGTCTCCGGGCTACAGCAAATCATCCACCACAGAGGCACTGATCGTTAGCCGCTGATGTCAGCCTACCCTTGTCATGATGGAAGGGGCATATTTTTGATCTTCCTCCTTATTTATGGGTGTGTTATGGGCTGTTTGGGCAATTGCGAGTGTGTACAGGACTCATGGAGGCTAGCTAGCTCAGGCCTAGCTCCAGGATGTCACTAAGCAGGCTTTAATAAAGGGGTCATAATTAGTTTTGGCGAGACAGCTGTGTGTGCCTTCACATAGGCTTTTTCTTACCTTCAAGCCTAAATCATACAAACTCATGTAAGCTCAATGCTGAAAGTAGCTACTCATTCAAACAAAAATAGGCTACTGAATAGCAGTTTGGCCTAAAATACCAACATCTGTGAATGTGAAATAAGCAATAACACAGCCAAGGTCTAGTAAACTTAATATCAAATTGCTAGATAAAGTGAGCAGGAAACTTACAATTATGCGCTGATCAGTATTGCTTTCTTGAACAATTTTGCATTAGTCCTAAAAAAAAACCCCACAGATGTTCTTCGCAGTGGTGCTCTCTTAAGTGATCAAGTCTCGCGCAAACCTACTCGTGTGGAAAAGCTGAACGGCAGAGTTGGCCCGGGATGGCTATTTGATTTCTCTGCCTCTGTCAGCAGCTGTGTTTGCTGTCTCAGAATGAGAGGAGGGAGAGGGGAAGTGAGAGAGAAATAGGCTGTGAAACGGAGAGACAGAGAGTGAGCCGTAGAGCGTGGAGGCAGGAGCAGGCTGGCTTTGAGGTCACCGAGGGCGGGGGTGAGGAGGGCGACCGCCAGGGGCTAATGAGCTCGCCCGATAGCCACGTGTGGAGCTCGGTTCAGAGCCGGACAGGGGCGACTGCCTCACGAACCACCAACCGCGTTGGCCGCTCTCCAGTTCACCAGCCAACGATATCAAAGATAGATGCTTCCAGAGCGACTGTTCTCCCTTCCAACACTCTCTCTCACTTATTTTCTTCATTGCCAAAAGGCTGTATTGCTGCCCTGGACTGGGCTTTATCTGTGACTGAGAAACTGTCTTTTTTATGTTCCACACCTTCTGCCCCGATTCTGTTTTCCACCTTCCACCGTTGGAGTTCTTTCCACGGGTTTCTGCAGCCAGCGGTCAGCGTATTTCCACTGGGGGATGCCTATATGTCAGCTGCTGCCAACGTTCCTCTTGGGCCATTCAAATGACGATGACACTAATATTTTATTCTAACTGACGTTTTTACAAACCACTTTGTCTTGAGAATATTGTAGATATTCTACAATATTCTATATGCTATGTTTCCTTTTGCGGCCATTGGTTTTTGTTTGGCATACATTTGCTAAAGATTTTAGCTTCACCGTCTGGGTTGTAGGAATCCCCGAAAGGGTTCCGAAGGGATCTCGTCTTGTTTCGGTGACGCTCAGCTGGTTTTCTATGAAAATGTTATTTCAGAAGGGCCTCATTTCGTTTCTTTAAGCTTCACCCGTGTCACTGTATGAAAACCTTTACTAGTTCCTGCTGAGGCCTCAGACAAATGGCCTGGTGAATGGTAATCTAATAGACCTGGAAGATCCAGAGCTCATTGAATATTACTGATTAGAAGAGACACATGCAAATGCGCATGCACGCACACACACTCCCTCTCTCTATTCTTTCTCTTCTCTGGAATGATAGTTGTCATGGTATTCCCATAACAACGTCAGCGAGACAGAGGCTCTTTGCTCTCTAGACTCCCGGCAGGGATAATCTAATCCCTGGCCCTAGAACTCTATTTAAAGAGCCAGATAATCCCATCAGATTATACCTGGCCCTGTACCACAAAATCACCCAATTCATGCTTAATAGCCATGGATGGAGAAATATGTTTGCCTTTGTAACCCAGGGAAGAAGCCGGGATGTGTTTATTAGGGCGTGACCCATAAAACGTTGTACAACTGTTTGTAATCTTTGTTCCTTCTTGCACTGCTTGCTGATTCATTGAGTATGGTTTCCTATTACTTGGTTGTTTCTTTCTCACTTTCTCACAGCTATTTTAAAATTGATGCTAACTGTAAATTGCTCTGGTTCATTTAAGTAACTAAAACTTATATATCTAAAAGGAACTTGAGTGTTTCTTATTGGACAAATACAGTTTGTCTCTTCCCATTTCAATTGTTTTCTTTCACTTGTTGACTAATAAACTACAGTCAATATACAAAGGTTATGATGAGAAAATTCTAATATACCATAACGTGCTTTAGGTCTCCCAAGTGTTGGTAAACCTCGACCTGGATAAGAACCAGGGTTGCGATGGCGCAAGTGCACTGGGATGCAGTTCCAGAGGTCAAAGCACCTCTCAGAAGCCTCAAATCGGTTCATGGTCTAACTCCTAATGACAGTGTTAGCTTGTCTTAACGTATTCTGAACCTAGCTAATGAACTCGACCATGGTTTTAGAATTTTAGCTTGTCTTAACGTATTCTGAACCTAGCTAATGAACTCGACCGTGGTTTTAGACAAGCAGGGCTCTGCTGCAGGCAGGCATCATTGGCCCAGATATGGTTACTGGGAACAGTTGTATTGTTTGCAGCTTCTCCTATGTGCAGCTCTGTTAGAATGATACTGTGTGTCTGTGGATCAGTTAGTCCTCCACTAACACACTGTTTGGCAGTGCTGCTCTCTCTTTCCTGGGTCCTTGTATGTTTTGGTGAAAACCACTTAATTCTGTGCTTTATAGACCTGAGTTCCATGAAGTTTATTCTGTTGTTCTCGGTAAGGTGTTAAACTACAATGATAAACACACACAAACAGACCCTCAGTCATGAATACTATTTGCAGCTATTTACAGTACCTGGGACAACCTTAGACGCCTGCTTTAGGGTTGCATTCAGACGCAAAAACACACACAGAAACATGCGCGCGCACACACACACGCACACACACGCATTGAGAAGAATACAATTTCGAATAATTTGTCTGTATTTGCTGTGTATAAGGACTGAGGTTTTAGCAGCGATTGGGCAGGCTGAGGGAGGGGGGGTGAGTCAGGGAGAGAGAGAGAGACACGCTGCTTAGGTCTTGGTTGTCACGGCAACAATGTGGCACGCCCGGCAGGTGAATACAGCTGGAATCACTGAGCTCTGTCACTTACTTGTCTTGAGAAGTGTAACATGAGATCACTGCACATTGTTTACACCGCGGCAACGTTCAGCCGGGTGCGTGTTCAGCTTCGCTGTGTACATCGAACTAGATCTTGCGGCGCCGTGTCAAAACTTGACATCATGGGAAAACCTCTACTTTTATGCAGGGCTGAATTGGAAGCAATTCATTGGTTAACTGTTTAGACATTCATTCTGACTTAAGGTTAGAGATGAGGTTTGAGATGGTGTCAAAAGGAAACAAAACCCCCCACCAAAACAGCAAAACATCAAGTAGGCAAATGGCTTTCAACTACATAGGGCACAGAGCTTAATGTCTAATGGTAGATTTTGGATCGGGCAATCTTTTGTTTTGTTGTACTAGATGGCTCTAGTGTACTTTCTCCCAGAACCAAAGTTTCACCTAATTGGTCAGCTCCACATTAACGGGCAAAGTGTCCCCTCCCCTTACGAAATGTGGATGTTACCAGAGCTGTAAATAAAAGTACAGAGGGACAGTACATTGCTGTGTTCACCCAGTGAGAGCAATTCCTGAAACACCTAAATGACCAGGTAAAGGCAGGTAAGGTTTTCATTGAGAACCTCCTTCCCCTGCTGAACTCAGTCATGTGCTGGTGATCACTAGGGAAGTACATTTAGTTAGGACTTTTTACAACTGACAGTTGGTTAAACCTGGAAGATTTGAATTTGTCCAGTTAACCAGGCATGAAAAAACAAACTGCCACTACTTTTGTCCTGTCGTTTTTCTCCCATGCCTACATCTTCAGGCAACACCCCATGAACCCCTCAGAACAGAATCATTGACATGTTGATGCTGTAGCCACTTCTAGGTATAATGGACCTGTGATGGATAATAAACCCAGCTTTGAGTTTAACACTGCTGTGTCTTCTAGGTATAATGGACCTGTGATGGATAATAAACCCAGCTTTCAGTTTAACACTGCTGTGTCTTCTAGGTATAATGGACCTGTGATGGATAATAAACCCAGCTTTCGGTTTAACACTGCCGTGTCTTCTAGGTATAATGGACCTGTGATGGATAATAAACCCAGCTTTGGGTTTAACACTGCCGTGCCTTCTAGGTATAATGGACCTGTGATGGATAATAAACCCAGCTTTGGGTTTAACACTGCCGTGTCTTCTAGGTATAATGGACCTGTGATGGATAATAAACCCAGCTTTGAGTTTAACACGGCTGTGTCTTCTAGGTATAATGGACCTTTGATGGATAATAAACCCAGCTTTGAGTTTAACACTGCTGTGTCTTCTAGGTATAATGGACCTGTGATGGATAATAAACCCAGCTTTGAGTTTAAAACTGCCGTGCCTTCTAGGTATAATGGACCTGTGATGGAAAATAAACCCAGCTTTGAGTTTAACACTGCCGTGTTTGTGTAGGAAGATCCAGCAATGCCTTTTTATCTCCGAAAACTGTAAAAGATCCAGGATGACAAGACTTGGATGGCTCTTTTTTACACGCCTAACGCAGACTCTGTCCTAACATTTTCTTTGATCTGCTGGTATGACAATCATCTTATCAAAGTGACAAAAATGCACCTGCTGGAATGTAACAGCGGGCAGTGAATTGAGAGCTCAGCAGAGCATTCTTAACGGACACATACGGCAGATAAGTGGTAAGGAGGTCAGAATGCATCCGACAGTACCCACCCCCCTTCACCGTGAGTTCCAGGTCCTGGCCTGAGGCTCTCGGGTCAGATTTCCAACGATTAATGGGTACAAGCGCTCCTTCAGCCCTACGGTCACTGGCTCTTTAATACAGGGAGTAGGAGAAGATAGACTAGTCTGTTCATACCAGTTACATTGTTCATTGTAGTCATGCGATGATGATGAAGATAATGATGATGTTTTTGGTTACGGTTATGCATCTAACCTACGCTAAGTATGTCAACCCCTGATTTGTAATTAGGAATGCTAATGTTGAGTGTTAGTATTGTAATTCATAATGGCTGCCAGGCCATAACTGACGCACATATCATTTGTACTGCCTTTCTATTCCAGTTACTGCTATTCAAATCTGTCTAGTACAGTCTCCTTGCGGTAAAAAAAAGAAAATGCCCTGTGTGCCAAATGAAGTCGAAACTTGAACTTGTATGCATCCCCTACTTCCCGACATATTCTGTTTTTACACACAGGAACTTTCCACAAGCGATACTGTGTGCTCCATCAATTAGCAGGTTGTGGCTCCACCATGCTTAGGTCAGTGTTGTTTAACAGCAACTAATAAGCAGATCTGTGGGTATGTGTATGTGTGTGTGTGTGTTCCTTTCTCAGATTACAAAGCAGAGTGGAGTCTTCTTAGAGCGGGACTTGAGGCAGACTAACTTATTTAGTTTTTCTCGCGGGCTAAGAAACACACCCCTAGAAACCACCTGTGCCCGACATACGTCTTAAATACTTCTGTCACTTAAAGATGCATTCTGGGATTTTTGGCCACTAGCTCTGAAAGTTGTGCTATTGAGCTTATGTCTTAATAATGTACTGTGTTATGTACGTGTCGAAATGTGACCCATGTCACCAAGATCCTTCGCTTTCCAATATGGAATATCACGTCTAACTGAGGTATGATAGTGATTATACTCATACATTATGCAACTATAAGCAACATATTACACATGCATATTACACAGCTACATTACACTGCCATTTTACACATCCAGAGGTTTAAAATATATCCCAGAGTCCCAGACTTCATCTTGATTGTATGAACCTTGACCTTTTGTGTTATAGTGGCTGGGGGAATCTGAATCAGACCGTTCATTTGTATTAAAGGACTGGACGGACAATGTAATGGCTCGAATAGAGGGAATGGATGGTATTCAACACATGGAAACCATAACTGTGGACCCGTCCTCCTCAATTAAGGACACACCAGCCGCCTGTGCATCTGTATTAAAATATCTCATATAACATCATAAAGTATTTAGGCAGATATTAAACCGTGTTTGGTTCCGAGGTTGTATGCTAACCTACGTTGACTTTGGCGTTATGCTAGGTTGGCTTTTGGGAAGCAGAAAGTGGTCCAGTTGTAGCATCGGTAAGCCGACAGAAAGGGGAAGCTTCTGAAATACTTATCCTATCAGGTTCTACCCCATAGGAGCTTTATGGGTTAGGAGCGTTTGGAGATTGGAGAGCGTGTTTGATTTCTTTCCTGTGGTTGGAGCCTGCGGTTTCTGCTCTCCCGCTCTCTCCCTCCCTCTTTTTCTCTCCCTTTCGCTTTACTTATCTCTTTCCGTCGCTTTCTATTTCACTTCATATCTCCTGCGTACTCTTTCTCTTACATTCTCACACACCTTCTATCTCTTTCTAGTCCCCCCCCCCCTCAACAACCCCTCACTCTTCAGAGGGAGCTTTCACTACTGCTTTCACTGTTAGTTTAGACTTTCCACTCGGTGAGTTAACAAGCAAGGCGGATGTTCACCAACAGGAATCCATCAGCCCTCTGAAGACATGACCCAGATGTCCAAGGTCCTACTAAATCACATCGTTATGCTCATTTTAAGGTCTCTGAGGCAAAGGAACTACTTTGCATGTACCCTTGTAAACAGACCTGGTTTCAAAAGCCATTTGAAATCATTTTGATTGCCACGTCTGAGTTTGATTGATCTTGCCCAGCTCTACGGACCAATAGAATAGGCCCAACACGTTAAACTACAGCCGTCTGGTTATCCCGTGAGGCCAGAGCACAAAGTAAAGTATTCAAAAGATTTTCAAAATGTATTTGAACTGACGGGTCTGCTCATGAACGCCTTGTTAAGTCCTCTGTAAAACTGTGAAACATCAAATGCCTGTTGTTCCCCTAAAGCAAAGGTAGCATTGTGTCGGCTCTGACTTTTCCTGGTTGGTACGGCCTCAGGCAGATGTTTCTTTCTGTTCCCAGTCCCAGTGAACCAAATTCTATGACATAATAACGACATGTTTGAGGGGATAATATTGGATTTCACCCACTGGTTTATTTCTTGCATCTCTTTGTGACGTGTGACTGTGTTTTTTTTTTTTGTTTGTTTCCAGTTGTTTAAAGCAAGTGAGCGTCTGAGGCTCTGTTACTTGGATGTAATTTGGCTGTTGTCAGTGACAACACTCCCATCCTGCTCGGTCAGTGTATGTGTGTGTGTGTGCGTGTGTGTGTGTGTGTGCGTGGTTTTGTTAGTTGAGAAAAATGACTGGAAAATTCTAAATGTCTCTCAATGTCCCTGATTGTTCTCTCCCTTCCAATTCTTTTCCTCTCTCCAACCTCTTCATTGCTGTTCTTCACTGTCTACAAACTCATGCTTTCACACCTTCAATTTCATGGTGGGGAAGTTAAATCAGTTAAAACAACAAAAGACGAAGGAAAAACCCAGGCGAAGCAGTTTATTGATCATTTGCAGTTTGATAACATCTTGTGTTTTTCAGTCCGACACGGGAGCCTGCTGTTGTTCTGTGTCTGTTAGTGGTTGTGTGGCTGCTGAGAAGCCTCTCTCATGGGCCCGCTATGCTGAGGGGAACATACAGGGACGTCATTGGCCTAATTGCATTCCAGAGAGGCTCATTTAAGGTGCTGTTCTAGGGGGTTATTCTAGGATGTCTACGGTGGGGGGGGGGGTGGGGGCAGACCATGGGATGGCCCCATGGATGGAGGCTTCATATGGCAGGATCAGCTCTCCACCCTCCCATGCCTACTCACTAATATCTACAGATGTAGGATCGTCATTCGAGCCAGTGTGCGAGAGCAGGGAAAAAATCCTGCAGGAAATAAGAAAATACTTTTATTTCCCATGAATACGGTATTTTTACATTTCCTTATTTTCAGCAAACTGTACGATGATCAAACATAAGATCCGTACATCTAGCAACCAAAAAACGAGCCCAAAAACAAACAAATCTTTAGCAGTCCCTCAGTGTTTAGTCAATGCTTTGTCTCTGCACGGTTTAGTCAGTACTAGTTAGTCTCTGGTTAAGTGGCCATAGTCCAAGTGAGGATAGCTGTCATGGGTAGAAGAGGTCACTTAGATTTACATAAATAGGCCGGTCCCGCGGGAGCAGCAAGGGGTTAACGAGTGGTGTGAGAAAAACAGAAGGGGCAGAGGGGGGAGGGAAACCCACACACTCACACACTCACACTCACACACTCACACACTCACACACTCACACTCACACACTCACACACTCACACTCACACATTGTTCCAGTGCCTGATCAGCCACTGGAGTTAACCTTGCAGATGTGGGTCAGTTTGGGGACCTTTTTTCACTGTGTGTGTGTGGGGGGGGGTGGGGGGGGTAGTGTGCTTCCTTTTTTCATATGCTTCTCATTTTTGAGACAGCACACACACAGGAAATAAGTGTACCAGTCTGTGCTGTGGTGACGTGTTTTTGGAAATGGTACAGTTTTCTACAGTCATTTGGTAAAACGCTACAATAAAGGTGCACACAAAAACGTTTTAGGCATTGATTTATTGTATAAAAAAATGCCCCTCTTAATTAACATCATTCAAGAAATGACCAAGAGAATCCTAAAAATAGCATTCGTAACTTCCTCAGTGATTATGGAAACCGAAGTTTCTCAGCCTCAGCCAGGATTATCTTTCAATTACTCTGTTCCACTTCCACTGTTGGGTTGTTGACTAGGTTATTAAGTTCTAAACTAAGGTCAAATTTGTAGAATCCGGTCCACTTTCTACAGCATTGGTATTCACTAGCTTGTCTGGCAAAACAATAAATATATCAAATCTGTTAAATAATTTTGTTGACTTTTTCCATGGAAAGCCAGAGGTTTTAGTATTAGTGATCGTGAAACATTAGTACTGAGATCCAGGCCCGGTGCCACAGGGTGGCAAAAGGGGGGCATTGCCCCTCCAGATAGAATCTGTGTCCCCCAAGTTTTGTTTGCCCATAAACACTGCAAAAAGTAGATGAACTAGATATGCCCCCTTATTTATTAAAAATGCCCGTCAGTCATCCCCCTCAGTACATCCTGCATCGGAGCCTGCTGGGATCTATACTGAAAGTTTGTTGCAAAAGTGACATATTTTTAGCTTTTAGTAGCTCTTCTTATATTTTGCCAAACATAATAACTCTGTAATTCAAGTGAGTGACGTAGAACACCTTGCAAAGCCGCTCCATACTCATCTAAAGGAAACGGTTTATTCCCTCCTAGATACTCAAGAATCACTGCAGGAGGTGACAACATGCAAATTTGACTGTGGCAATTGAAGTTATAGTGGCAAACATGTTACTTAGTTGAGCTCCATGAGTTGCTATATTTGCTTTGGCAACTTTTACTCAAATTTGATCTATACAGATAGGATTGCCACCAACACTAAATAGCCTTTTTTTTCTCAAATTGAATAGCTTCACTGTTATATATGCTCTCCACAACATCATTGGCATGTTGTTTGCATGTGAGAGGCACATTTGACAGCTGCACAAACAAAGCATCAGCCACTGGACTAGAGCAGAGCAGAGCAGGAATAAAACTCTGCGGTTCTCTTAACAAACATGAGAACAATTAACATAGAGCCTAATATGACCTGTGGCGGTAGACTGGCGCTTCAAAATACTGTGTTCTGTACCTCAGGCAATGAAATGAAAAATATCAGTAGGCTATGTGTTATAATTGTAGCCTCAATGGGTATAATTTGGAGTATCAAAAACAATAAAACCATTAATGACAGGGAAACGGTTGATTACATAATGTGATATTGTCTTAGACAATAATAGTATTGTTTGGATAACACCAGAACATTGTTTTTGAGCTATTTTGCTGTATGTGCAACAAAACTGAACTTATTCTTCTTCTTTTTAAATCGGGAATCAATTTGTTTCAAACACTTTTACTTTCATGACTGATCAGTTCTTCAATTTCTCATTGCAAGATAAAAAAACATCATCCACCCATATTTAAAAATCTCTGCCCTTGCTAGTTCCATTCTATTCACATTCTCAGCATTATTTTTTGTGTTATTTTCTAATTTAAACTCAATAAAACTAAATAAAACTCTGGATAATCCCTAATAGTTGGAGTTAAAAAAAAATAAAAAAATACTGAGTATAAATAGCATGCAGAAAAAGATGTGATTTCTGTTATCATTGTTCGTTGTACAGCTATGCAGTAGCCTCTACGCTGGGAGATCTCCCGACATGGAGATGCTTGATAAGCTGGGGCCATTTGGTTAGCTAGCAAGCAAAACCTTTGAATCACTTTCCAATCTAACTAATTGTGAAATTAATACATTTTATCCACATAGAATATCTGTATTATTGTCAGACAAATGCATCAATCAAATGGACAGCACATTCAGACAGGCTAGTTCCAATTAAGTTACTATGTAGCTTGGGACCAGGTTGGGTGAGAAGCATGAATTGGCAGACATGATGCAGAATTGGAAGTGCAGTTCTGACGGCCAACTACAAGCTGAAAAACATTGAGAGGGTTTATTTATTGTTCCCCTGTTGGAGTTTCTCTAATTTTGCTCTGGCTAAGTTCATGTGTTGTCTCGTGTGCAACTGAGAGAGGCAGTCTTATTGTTCATGTTTTTTTATCAGGACTGGTACGTTCTCAAATGTAAAAGAGTCCTGTGGTATTCACAGCGTTTACTTCAAAGTGAATGAGATTGCCCATGTGACAAATACCTTATTAGCAAATACGAATGGCTATGGCAAACTGGTCTATGTCGGGTTTGAAGCTGACACATTTTTCTACACTTTTATAAAAATGTGTCACTTTTAAACAGCTTTTTTTGTCCATTTTTCTATACAACCTTGCTATAGAATTTTCGCAAATTCCTTAGTTTATGTAATTCCCAAACATTCTGTGAAAGTACCAAAAAATTCTAAATGACCACATTTATGACATAAAATATGAAAATCAATGATTCCTCATTGTGTACCTGAACATATTTAATGTGGGTAAAATGCTTTCAGTTTCAATTTAAAAGACATGCAGGAAATACAGGTATTTTGAAAGGACACACAATACCTCGATGTGCACAAACTGTGCCCTAGGTAAATGGAGAGATTTGGAAATGCCTATAGAATGAATATCCATACAGGCCATGGGGAACTATCACATAATGTGCAAAGATGAATTGAGTGAGATGGGAGCACAAGTGATTCATACACACCTAAAGAGAACACACTGGACCCAAGACGACAGAGGTTGAAGAGGCCTCAGCACAGTACCTTAATCAAAACAAGTGTGCCTTTGTCTGCTTTTCAGAGAGTTCAATTTAGTTTGGCTTCATAGCATGAGTTTTGAAGTGAGACATTGTTAATTAGTTTGTTTTTTAAAAATGAAATCCTACATTTAATGCTAAAATGTCAGTGTTTTATATATATATATATATACACAGCTCCGAAAAAAATTAAGAGACCACTGCACCTTTTTCTTTCCTTTCTAGAAAAGTTGAAAAGGAAAGTTTTGAGTGAGGAACAGAAGCATTCAATTTGCAGTGGTCTCTTAATTTTAACTCTTCTATATATATTTATATATATATACATTTATATATGATTAATTGATTAATCAAAGTAGTAATCGACAGATTCATCGATTATCACAGTTGTCATTAGATGCAGCCCTACAGTATTAGCATTAGCTATGTAGTTCACTCCAGTGCTTTTCATCAAGTCATGTGATAGCCTACAGGCAAGATAATTGACAGACATACAGTCAAATGTTTGTTCTTCTTCAGCAACTCAGACAACGACATGGCAGCATAAAGACAACACAGATGTAGCCACAAGGGTGGTTAAAACCCAGATGCAATGTTGCGTAGACTGCACCCTGATTCCGCTACTACAACCTCCTGAGGTAAAACAGACAGAGAACGTTGAAGCCTACAAATAGCCGCAGGATTTTTATTTCTTCTGTTCAGAAACGAGGCAGAGACAAGCTGCATCCCAAATCATGACAAAACTGAACGAAGGGGGAGGTTCAGTGGGGGATACCTTAAAAAATGTAGGGAAGGGAGCAACTAAGTAAAGAGGGTACTGAAGCAGCAACTAACTGAACAGTGTATAGAAAATAAATACAGAGGGAGATTTACAGATGCACCCCACATGGCTTTTTAATGACTGATAATCCACATAGAAATGGGGCTTTAAACTGAATGTAGAACTTTTAACCTAACCCCAAAATGAATATTCATGAGCAATTCCCCCCTCCTCACACCACCTCTTTTTACCTGAACCCATGGGTTCCAAATGTGAAGTGGTGAGACTTGAATTGGTCCAAGAGTTGGAAGACAAAGCTTTCAACTAGGCGAACCAGAACACGCTGTGAGAACGAGTCGAACAGCTCCCAAAGTTTCCAGAACAACTGTCTGATTTCAAAAGAAGACACCTCCCCTCCCAGGCTCGACCAGCGCAGCACCCTCCCCGAAATCAAACATGACAGTGTTGACCCAAACACCTGCTCTGTCCCCAACTCCCCCCACCCCGCCCGGGAAGCCCTCTGACACACAACCCAGGATGGGGACTCAGCGGAGCGCTTTTCATTCGAAAGACTCACATAAATAGAGGGAACCCACCGACACCCCCTTTACAAACCACCTTCCTTCCACCCTACTTATCAGAGTGGCTGGGGACAACCAGACAGAGAAAGAGAGAGAGGAGACCTCCATTGTTTGTCTGGCCTGACAGATTAATGGCGGAGGTCTGGGGCCGTGTGGGGGGTTGGGTTAGGATGGTATGGTATGGGTATAGTTGTTGGAGAACGGGCGGGGGGAGGAGACAATGGATGCTGCAAGCCCCCCCCCCC
>JACXGI010002178.1:14214-27265 GCA_016801175.1 Esox masquinongy
CTGTGAAAGAAAGAAAATAAGGTAGCAAGAAGAACAAAGAGAAACTGGGGAACAGGTTCAGACATGTTTCTTATTATAGGGGAGGCAATGGCCATAAAATGCTTCCAAAATGAGGAAAGTCAGCAACAGCAGAAGACAATTTTCTGTTCGACCCAGAGTCAGTCTTTCATGTAGTCCCCTCCACTATGCTCCTCCAGCACTGACAGAATAGAAAGCAGCAAGCTTGGTTGCATTTAAAAAACAAGCCAGGCTATTTTTGGAGCATGCCAGAATCCCCCTCCCCCTTTAATAAGCCTGCTTTCATACACACTTCATACAGTGGAGCTGTGGAATGAAAAAATGGATCTCATGACTTTCTGTTCAGTCTTGAGAATGAGATTTAAATTCAGGTGCTCACAAGGAGGGAAGAGTAGAATGGGGTGTTCAAAACACTGGGCTTTCCTGTAGCAGGTACTACTTAATAACAAATTCTGTAGATTACAATAAACAAGACTGGAGTGAAAGGCTTGGAGGCCTACTATTCTCTTCCTGCTGACATGCAGAGCCTACGGATGAGAACTTCATCTGTATGTGTTTTATTAAGGTCCAGACTGAATGAAAGGCACAGCGTGACAGGTTCAAAGCATTCCCTTGTTCTAGCGCAAGCTCTCTCTCTCTCGCCGCCAAATTCTTTCATTCCTTCAAAAAGGTTCTTAATCTGCCTAAAACACAGCAGTTTTCTGAACAGTGAGAGTGGCTCAAGAAACAGAGAGAGAAAGCCCTACCACAGCCCAAATGGTTCGACAGGACCTCTCCCCTCCAGTTCTATACCGTATAGACAAAGAGCACAGAGGAAAGGTTGGAACACTCCGCAGTAACCCGAAGTGACCCAACTCAACATGCCAACACTGGGCTCTCTGGACCAGAATGGGACCACACGTGACACCTGTTTTGTGGGGAATCCCGGACAAGAGTGGGACCACACAGGTAATGCCTGCTTTAATAAAATAACTCCCTGCATTCAGAAAAAACACAAATCCACTGCGAAGCACTACACAACAAATCAGAAGGACATGGGCTTTCTTTCACACGTATAAAAAAAAGAAACATTACCTAGCTTAACGCTAGCGACCAACTAGTAGCCCGGTCTGGCTTCACCGCGGCTAATCGCATTACCTCACTGGCAGGCAGCAGTGACAGGATGAAGGTACAGGCACGGCGGTCAGCAACAACAACATCCCCCAGTACTGCCCCAGTACTGCATTGACTGTGGTTAGGGCAGGGGGTTCAGGACATGTCCCTGGACAGTTATTACACACAAACGATACACGACTAAACACTACAAATAAGTGCTTTAGGCATTATGTAAAATCTGTCACAATATTTTTTTTCTGAGTGAAATAGCGAAACGATGTATAAAAATTTGAATAATTTCTAAACAGGTTAACCGATATCTACACCAAAATCCTCAAATTAAAGTTAATGAGTCTATACTTTAATCTCATAGAAACGGCTGAGTGTAGAGCTAAAATAATGAAATCTCTGCTGTCCCATTATGTATACAGGGCATTGTATACATAGTAGATTGCATCAGCAGACACCAACCAAAGGGTAATCACTTATACAATGCACTTCATCATTCTGACAATGCTGCAAAATTATTTTTGCACTAGCCTGCTGTGCCTCCTCAAATGCTTGATTACATTATTTCACAGCCAATTCGCCACCTTACTTTTTAAATAGGGAGCCAATTTCTTATCAGCGTTTTAATTCCATGTCCGACCCAAACCTTTTCTCTGGGCTCCTCCAGGACAGCACGTTCAGTCAGACGTCTGGAGCCCTTTGAATAACAAAACCACTCACAGCATCAAATTATGTCGGCAACTAAGATTATGATGACATCACTAAGACACCAACCGTATGAATTGTAACAGTATCACCACCTACGTATCGTAACCCCGGTAACGTCCGGCCCAGCTGTCTTGGCTGGCCGTCTCCTCAACCTCACCTCGGGCCTAAAACGCAAGTCGGTCGGTTTGATTTGCAGCCGGCACACACACTGACCAGCAGTGACCGACAGGCCCGGTATATCACCTGCACCTACTCCCCGCGTGCGCGTCATTAACACGACGCGTCTCCTATTGATCAAGCCCGACGACCAGCATCGGCCAAGTCAAACAGCACAGGAAAGAGCTGCTCACTCAGACAATGAGCCACCCCGCAGTGGGCCCTCAGAAGGCGGGAGACGAACACAGGCGGAGCCGTCTGGGGGAATCATCGAGGCACTGTGCGGCGGCGGCCTCTGCTTTCAACTCAAAAGATGCCTAGCGAGGACATTAGGCCCGGTCCTCAACGTGAATATCACACAACGTCCATCACCAGATGATTTAGTAATGAGTTGTGTGCGTGTGTCCATTATGTGCGGTTGTGTTACCGCCAGTGTGGAGATCCTTAAAGAGGAGAAAGGAGAGACGGCTCGTTTCCGCGTCCCAAACGGCATTATAATCCTTGTACCTTCCCCGGTGTTAAGGGAAAAGGGTGCCATTTGTGACATGAGGGCCAGAGATCAGGGAAATCTGGCTCCCTCTCTGGTTGGCTGATTTTGACATGGACTGAGGAAGTTCAAATCTAAGCTAAATTTAATTCTTAAGCTTAATTATAACCTCAATAACCCAACCTCGTATGCCTTAACCTAGCCTTAACTCCTAAACTAAATCCTAACCATAAACCTGACCCATAACCCAACCTTAACCCCTAACCAAAACCATAAACCTGACCCATAACCCAACCTTAACCCCTAACCAAAACCATAAACCTGACCCATAACCCAACCTTAACTCCTAACCAAAAACCTGCCCCATAACCTAACCTTAACTCCTAACCTAAACCCTAACCATAAACATGCCCCATAACCCAACCTTAACACCTAACCAAAACCATAACCACAAACCTGACCCATAAGCTTACAAAACCTTTTTGAAAATGAAGGACTTGCTTAAAGGCCTGACCTGTCCACCATGTGTCATGTAATGTCTGGGGATTTTTAGTGAATTTGGTCCTGAAAATACAGGGGAACAAGTAGGCGCACACACACACACGTGCAATCTATAACTCAGCCCAACCCAGGCCACCTTGAGGCAACACACCCGAGAGAGCGGATCAGTCATTGACCGACCGTCTGTCTCGTCATATTCAATTCCCCCAGCTAATGAATCTGCCAGCCATCACGCAGATATACGGCCTGCAGTTCTGCTGCATTTCTTGTTAGCTAGTGAAAATATCAAATGAGGCCACCGAGCCATCTCACTCGGGCACAGCAGAGAGCCCCTACTTCTATCAGCATTTAGCTGTCAATGCCGGAAAATAAATGGACTAGTTTGCCCCGTCATCCAGTGGTCAATTGACTGTAAAGGTTAAAACTGCAGGCTTGACTATGAGAGTACATACGAAAAAATTAAAATACATTTCACTACGGACAAAAAAAAAACAAAAAACGAGGAAATGTCTGAAGTGTCTTGTCGGGTACCGGGGAAACAGTACGGTATTATGGTAGACCAGCGTGTCACCAGACTCAACCTGGGCGACAGAAGAGGACGACTTGTGCTGAAGCACCGCGTCCTACCGTCGACAGCAAGGAGACGAGACATTCAGATAGCCACGGTAGAACTGGAGGGGAGCTATTTCAGTCATCAATCACCTGGGCCCCAGCGCTGCAGCAAGGACATCTGTGTACTGTACAGAGAAAGACAGGGACAGAGAGACGGAGAGAGAGAGAGACACACACACAGACACACACAGATAGAGAGCGACACACACACACAGATAGAGAGCGACACACACACACAGATAGAGAGCGACACACACACACACACACACAGAGAGCGACACACACACACACACACACACAGATAGAGAGCGACACACACACACACACACACACACACACAGAGAGAGCACTAAGGAAATCCCCCCCCTTATACAAATGGGCGGGGCCCATTATTCACCATGAATGCACTGTAATCCCCCATAGAGGCCACAACAAAACAACATCATTGATTTACATATGATTGATTCCCTTTGCATTGAAGAGGGTGCATTTGTGTTTTAAGCTCTCGACGTGGCAGTCCATCACTGTGCCTGCGGAAACCTTTTGAAACCAGATAGCACTCCTGGAATTCCTGGGGTTGATGCGAGGCCCCTACGACAGAGAAACAGCACGCCACGTCACGGAGGTGCTCCTTCATTCCCACATTATCAGCTTCCACGTCGTGTGTGTGTGTGTGTGTGTGTGTGTGTGTGTGTGTGTGTCTAATACCACTTTGAGGTATTAGAGAAGGAAGGCCCTAAAGAGAAGGCATGGGAGACAAACAAAAGAACCACAGGCCTTTGTTAATGGTTAATGAGACCTGGACAGGAAGGCGCAGAGAGGGGTGCGCCCGTGTGTGTGTGTGTGTGTGTGTGTGTGTGTGTGTGTGTGCACGTGTGTTTGAGAGAAGGGCTTTTAAAAGGCTGGAGCCCCAGTTTAAAGGACTTTGGCCTGAGTTTCTTCACAATAGCATCACAGCATAAGGATTATCACCGGCCAGGACTCACGCTGCTCACCGCATTAACAGAAAACTCCTCTCTATCAAAGCAGTGCATTGCCCTCCCTGGCAGCGATTTCTGGCCACCAAACGAGACAAAGTGTGAATGAGCCCAGAAGAAAGAGGATTCAGGTGAGGGTAAAAGGACTAAGCCCATGAAAGACAGCCGTCAGCCTAAAAGAAGCACAAGAAATAAAGTAGCCGGCCATAGCAGTATGTATTAACAAATATAGACCTACTAGGCGACATCCTGAGAATGCAAACTAACCCAACAAACAGAAACAGGAGGTAAACAATTCCAAAGACAATGACCTTGTGACTAATGAGCCGCCGAGTCTTTGAATCCCCCATAATCCTTTTAATGGATCCGGGAGGAATTCCTTTAGATGGCATTAGAGTTCCCCCGGTGAGAGGTAAAAGGGCTGGGGTGAGGAAAGGGAGGGTTGGAAAGAGGCCCCCACATTTCATCCCACTCCGCGGTTCACTGCCTGACCCCTCATTCAGGTCAATTGGTCATGCAGGTTTCCCCTCCCATGAACACACACACACACACACACACACACACACACACACACGCCTGCTGAATCTAGTAAACCAAGCCTCGCTAGACATTATGCAGGATCAATGCTGTCAGAGCTCAAAGACTGCAGCAAACTGCAACTCCCAGCCGTGTGGGAGAGACTCAGTGTTTACCATGCATGGAAACTTCAAATTAAGCCTGCCGCCACTGCTGGTTCCCTATTAACTGGCTGCTGCTGGCCTCTTACATACGCAGTTAATTACTAATTACCACAGCTTGTGTGCAAAAACACAAACATTTGGCTGAAATATGCAAAGATCGCAGGCACAACTGAACCCACACAAAAAAAACAAGAACGTGTGGTAATAGGATGCCAGTTCGTGCCATATTTCGGTGAACAAACTGTTTTTAATAAAATGGGTGACATTTTTTTTATTTTGAGATTCAATTTGACTTTGCAATCATTGCTTTTTCTTTCACATACATTTTAAATCAAAAACTCTAAGCCACTCTTATTCTGAAATTGCCCCTCTAGCAATCTGTCGTGCATATGTTCTCATACGGAGGTAGACAGCCCTTAAGTGTAAAAACTCTTCTGGACGCCAACTTGATCCCTTCAATATGTTTAGTGGCTGTGCCGTTTCATGGGAAAGTTTGTTCGTCAGAGGACCAAAAATTACAAGAGAATGTAACATTTACCCTACCCTGACATGGCAAATATAATTTTTAGCAGCATTGCCTGGTCAAAGAGGCAAGACTAGACAATTAAAATGACAGTTTAATCAGTCCGGTTCTGCAGACAAAGTATCTGGCAGGTTGGGCATAACCCTGATACACACACCCTTCAATTCTGTTGAGATCCACTACCGACCACTATGAACAACAAAGACTAGGCTCATACTGGAATAGACCAAGCAGCAACCACAGCACACTACTCCATGCTGTATAATGGCCTCAGGGGCTGGCCAATGAGGAGCAATTACTCTGGGTCAAAACAGGAAGTGTGGTAGAGAGACGATAGAGAGACCGAGACACCGCGCGTACATTTTTTTCAGAATGGGGCAGCGCACTCTGGTGCGCCTATTGTCCCCGCCCCCCAATGGACAGGGGGTGGGCCAGAGCAAGACGTCTCTGTGGCTAATGTTTTCTGATCTGGGCGGGGACATTAAATAGACCAGGGGCAGCTGTTCCATCTCTGGCGAGAGAATGCCAGCTATTATGGAGAGCTATGAGCTCCCGCGGGAAAGTATGCTCACACGAGAGTGGGAACACCCACTTACAGACAGGGTCTCTGACCACTGTTTTTACAATGGTAAACCATCTTATTTATCCACCATCTTTGCTGTGGTGTCGAGTGGCAGAGGATTGCTGGTTCATCTATCGGGGTCTGCACTGCACATGGCTTGGGTTGAGAAAGGACAGGGAGGGGTTGGAGAAACACCAGAAACACGCATGTAGATAGACACACACACTTTAGTCCAGATATTCCCCTAAAATGAGATCAAGGTTTAGAATACAGGGCTTTAAACAGTTTTTAACAGTACTATTAGCACTATCCGTTTAGTTTTTACTCTACACACACGTACAGATATCACAATGCTGTAGCTATTGTTTATTATCTATTGACTGCCACCCCTAACTGTATAAAATTAACCTCAATCATCTTGCACCAAAGATGTTGCTTTTTATATAATTTGGTATTTATTCCTTGTCATTTGGTGCTATTCACATCACTGCGTATAAATATTCCATATGTTAATATTTTCATTTGTATTTACTTCTATCACTGCAGACTAACATAGAATAGTTCTTCATTGGAGTGTAGGGAGAAATGTTAGAGACAAGCCCATTGATTAAAGTTCAGCCCTGACTCATCATGTGTACATGCGACTGACGAGGGTATTCCTTGTGGGTGTCTGTTTGACCCATTTTTAAGCTTTTTATGGTAAAGCTGCATTTCAGCAAAGGCAATGCATCTTAATGTGGAAGGTGTATTTTCTTTTATCTACACAGTCATTTGGATGATATGTAAATTTGTACATATGACTACATCAGCTGTTACAATTAATTTTATTTTTAGGTATTTTCTGCAAGAACTTGGGAGCAATTAGGCTTAACTACCTCAGTCTGGAACATAATGCCAGATTTTTCACCTTGCCAGTATCGGGGATATGACCTTTTGGTTACCGGTTAGATGCTCTAACCACTAGGCTACTCTGCCGCTCCTAAACATTACGTACAACGCCGCCAGAATTTTTCACCAAACCTGCATGTGGTGGTACCACCTCTGTTCTCCTGATACGGTCAAAGAAGTATCTTTGAAATGTGTGTTCATTTTCAGGGAGGTTTGTTTCAATTTAGGCCCGGACAGGATGAGGTCCACACCAAGTGCTGCATGTCATGACGACTCTCGAACAGTAATAGAACTCAATTAATGTTGGTGGAAGATGGACGGAGCAGTGTAAAACAATGAACATGTCGGTTGTTGACATCTTTGTATTTTGTGCTTGCATTCAGCACAACTGGGCGAGCAAATATGTGAATACATTTCCTGCTTCAAGCAAGCACAGTGTAGTGTGACTGGTTGAGGCGAAAAATAAACCAATAAAATAAACAAAATAAAAAACATTTCATTAGACTGTTTAATGACTGAGACTTCCATGCATATCGTTTTACTTGTTACAAAGTTATTGAACAATGCAAGTAAACCTGACAAAATAAATGACAAGTTCTAAAGAAATTGTCGCCGAATCTCACGCGGTCCCAGGCGGCTCTTTATTTCACCTGCTTTTTTTTTTGGAAGAAAAAAAAAATACTCATAAATATAAATATACACATGAATACTTCAGCAGTGGCAGCAACAAAAGATTTTAACTGCACAAAATAATTTAAAACTGAAAATCTCCCTAAGTGACTGTTTCCTTGGTATATACATTAATTTCTTCACATGCTTGCTGGTTTTTCACAGTAAATTTGAGTTCAAACTACACCTGCTAGCCAAGATGTCAGATTACCAACAACTGAAAAGATTATCCACAAGGAGTGCAGCTTCTGTTACCATGGTAACCTCCTACCCTTAAGGTGCCACTAAAAATGTTTTTCTCTCATCTGTGGTATTTTTGCTTCAATGTATAGTTCGGCCCATTCATGTTTAGTTAACATTAAAGATAAATGTTATTCATAGTAATTTGTTTATTAACGAAAGAGCAATGTTCAAATATGCTGAGTCAGAATATAAAAAGAAATTAAGTGAGCATTTAAACAAATGAGGATAGTTAATAATGGAGATATTGAATGTTCTTTCAAGATTATCAACCTAACCTAATGGCTGAAAAGTAACCATTTTTAGAAGAAAATCTTCAATAAATATTAAAAGTTTAGGCAGGCATTGGAGCAGGAAGATCCTAAATAACTTGACACTCAGGTTAAAGGATTTTGGTGAAATTGAGCAACACCACATTACTAGTAACACAACAATTCTTTAAAAACAAACTTTCTGATTCTGTTTATGGAGCTGGAAGTCCCTACAAAGCCTGACTTCCTATGTCACCACTCATTCCACTCAATACAGATTGAAGGAGACATTGTCTTCAGACCCCAGTAACTGCGGGGTGTATATCAGAAGTGTTCCACGTCGACTCAGAAGATGACATATGTCAACTGACATTTTCACCTGTCAAAACTTTAAAATAAATGTACCTCCGACATAAATCTGGCAACAAATCTCGTTAATCTAAAGAAAACTGATTAAATCTCTGAGTGAAAAGTCACTAGAAGTCACTGTCTGGCAGTTGTTCTGCAAAAAACAATTGCCCCCTGGACCCCTCCAAGAACAATCAAAGCCCATGCTGCGAACACAGAGTCCTATAGAATGCACTTAAACAATGTGCAGACAATTTCTTTAAACTCATCGTTTTACACATTATCTTATCAAACAACTGGCAAACCGTGGGTGACCAACTTCCAGGCATTTTATACATAATAAGAATGTTCATGTCCATTTCGCCATTAGGCTGTAACTGCTAATTCTATGCTTAATGCATCAACTGGGCGGAGCTACAGAAAAGTACCTAGAAACAATGCTCACTGCTAAGAGGCCAACTATACTCAGGCTAATCCCAAAACAAATGCCTTGTTGAATTGTTATTGAAAACCATGGCTTAACAATACTGAGGTAACACAATGTCCAGAGCACATTGCAGCAGAATACAAAGCTAAAATATTTTTTGGTGACATTTAGGCTGTCTGTGCTTGGCTCTTGGTGTGTGATCTTACAGTATGTTCATTAATCATCTGCAGGTTAGACAACTAGCTGTCTGGAGGTCAGAAACCAATCAACATTATTCAAAATATTATGAAACAAAATGGCCTATATAAATTACAACCGCAAAAGCAGTATACTGTACATTGCATAGATGAACCTAACACTGCTACAGACAACAGCTGTGATGAAATAAGGACAGAGACGAGGGCAGAAATAGCATCAGGGAGTCAATATGAAGTGTCTTTCCTTTCTATTAGAAGGCACCGCAAATCATCTGAAACGGTTAAGCTGCCCCCGTTTCAATGCAGATGTGGCCATATGCAAAGACGTGGGTCTAGCAGACTAAATTACATTGACACCATGACCCACAATCCAATTTTTGTCCGATGGCAGGCCAACATAAAAACTTGTTAATATCCACACAGTCTAGACAGTAAATACAAAAAGAAAGCCATTTAGAAAACGCCAGGACACGATTCTGTGCTTTGAATGCTTATGGCACTTGGAAATATTTAATATTTAGTGTGGTCTATGATTGCAGTACACTAGCGATACTAGAAAGCGAAAAGCGTGTCACCTCCGCCCTCCATGTTTGGCTCGAAATTACAACCACAGTCACTTTCCAGTGAGTGCAGAAGCCTGTAACACAGGCACACCTCCATTGTAACAACTTTGTCATGCCGTGATTCTAACGTTGCTGTAGCACAATCCCACAGGTTATTGGGCAGAGAGAGGAGACATGCATAATACATTTCATGAAATGTATAATATCGTGTTTCATGTGCAGAAAGATGTAGGTGTGGAATTAACATGGTCGGTCTGTTCACCGCCATGGAGAGCAGCACCACGGATAACAAAGCAACCATGTGAAGTATCGCGTGCATGCTGCAAACTGCGGCGTGAGATGGTTTGTTACAGTCACTTGACTAGCTACACATATTTTATAAGACAACGGCTGTCGTATTATAACTCATTGCACGTTTGAATGGAGCTGCTTTTGTAAGGTTTTGCAATGTGTTACATCCGTGCACCGCGTGGTGGTACTGTACCAAGCGGATTAAAAACCAGATTAACATACCTGCTGGTGTTGCCCCGAAAATCCGAACCACTGGTACTTTCTTCACATCACTTTCTCTGAATTCGTTATAACAGACGTCCAAGTCTCTGAGAGGACTTGCAAGGTAGTAGTCAGCGGTAACGATGCGGACAGCAAACATGATTGCTTTGCTGGATACAATCAACTATGAGGACCGCGAATGGGATACCAACTGGGACAACATCGAGGACCAGGAGAATAAATTGTCTTTGTGACAATGTAACAACTGACAAATGAGAAAATCCTTTTATGTACACATAACTAGCAATAAATCAAAGTCTTGTTTGTTTATCGAGGCGGCGCGCAGAGTTGCCCCATATTCCAGCTAGCAGGTTAGCCTAACTATCTTGCAGGCTAAGAACTATGATGAGTAGCGTTAATCCGGGCTGCATTTGTTGAGACCATGCTGTGGCCAATGGATGTGTCCCGTAATTCAGTTGATATTGACATAGTCACTTCTCAATGTATAGGGCTGAAAACTGTATCTAGCAGACACCGTTCTCTCAAAAGCAATGCAAGTCTGAGCTTCCAAGAGACATGTCATAGGCTTGTGCGTCCAAAGGTATAGCTAATGGTAGCTAGTTAGCCAGCAAAATAGATAACACTTTCCTCCCCACCCGTCGAGTCCGGGTACTATGGCATATCCATTCTTTAAAAAATGTCATTTGTTGAGTTTGTCTACTGCTGACAGATGTTGCACGTATCGGACTTGGCTTTCAAACAAAATTCTGGAGAAGAAAATCAAGTGTAGCAGTTTTTGCAGTGGCTTCCTGAGCGCTTCCAATGTGGCACCGCGGACAAGGTTTCCCCTTCTGTAATATGATCACAACACTCTTCACTAACCCTAATCAACAGCATTCCTCTCCGGCAGACCCTCCCCTGGTCGCTGCCTCTACTGGTTAACTGCTAGCATTGAGCTATGGCTGCTAGCTACTTACACACTGCCGCATTCCCAACAACACGGGTCAAAGAAGTCAAGAAAAATCCAGTGCTAGTAGAACCGCTACATTCTCAGTTTCGCCATTGGTCAATTTACAAGCAGGCTAGTAGATGTCGGCTTTTCAATTGGTTGAAAGATCTTTAGGCGGGACATATGCATGACAGGCCAAATGTGCGTTCAGTTTGCTTAAACGTTTGTTACGTTGCGGGACGATTTTTACTGCCGTGTATTAATTCCATCAAAACAAGTCGTTTTAGTTGCGAAACGTTTTGTCAAAAATGGTTTCTATTGGACACATTCAACTAGATCCCTCCTTGTTTGCAAGTAAAACGTTTATTTTGTCGGACTGAACCCCCCCTCCCCAACCACACTTCCACACAACGTTCTTGAACAGTCGAAGCTGTGTTCGTTTATACGTCCTGGAACGTTACATTGAACTAAACCGTGATGTAGTTTAACGATCTGGTCTCCTTTCATTTAGCTTGATTGTGTGCTACGTTTTGTAACTTTTTACTGAAAGACATGTTTTTGACAAATGTTCGTGAACTGACTTTGAGGTATGTTAGCTCCTATATGAAACAGTGTCGAATGCCAAATCCTAATGTCTCCGCCCTAATATTGGAGATTGTTCAAAAGGTCAGAAGGGTTACTTCTGAAGCTCCGACTGTTTCTCTTGCCTTGGCGGATGCAACTTGTACTTTTTAATACCGTTTTAAAATACAATGAAGGGGGTTGACGTCAACCGTTTGTATTTAATTGAGTGAGACCATAACGATTTTAACCAGGGACACGCTCAGTCTGCCTTTTCCAAAAAAAAAATCCAAGATGCTGGTTAGTGAAATATCCCGTATGTTTTCTAAAAAATGTCCGACATGTGTCGTAACATGTCTGTGACACCCGATTTTGTGCGTTACAATGCCATACCAAAACGTATACGTTACAGATTTGCTAAAACGTATCATATGTAATTAACGCTACTAAAACTTTTCATATTACGAATTACAAAAACGTATGATATGTTATGAATTAATTGTAATGTTAACATTAGGTATTGCAGCACTGGGGCTACAGTTTGGGTTAAGGGTATGAAACGAAAAACGTTATGTGTCACAGTACGGGGGTTAAGGTTTGAGTTATGGTTAGAGAAAATCACCTGTGGTTAGATTTGAGCTTGTGACCATTGGAGTGAAGGTCAGGTATGTTTCCACCCATCCACGTTTTTTGCTTATTTCAGCATTATTTGTAAACCCCAGGTACCGTAGTTCATGAAAAGTCCAAGGGTGTCCGTTTCTGAGATAGTCTACTGCAACCTGTGTGCCTGGCACCCCCAGTAAGATGCTCAAAATTATGCTCAATTCAATGGTAGCGGAATGTCTTAATGTTTCTACATGCTTGATATAGCAAGCTTGTAGCCAATATTAAAACCAGCAAAAGACTCAGTACAAAAGGGCTGTAATTGGTATATGGGCAATAATAACATATCAGAAATTGAGTATTTCTTTAAAAGAGTAATATTAGACTTTTTGCATGGTAATATTAGAAAATGTCCTTATCTGCAGTGGAATGATAGAATTTCACTGTGTTTATTCACCCAGCATTATTTTTGGGTGCATTCAAACCTGCATCCTAAAATTCAGACTTTTATTGGACAGTGTCAAATGAAAAGACT